>JAPKLX010000425.1:85273-101447 GCA_026898415.1 Leonotis leonurus
ACTTTGTGTATTTTCAAGATAACACTTAAGACTAAGTGCATATAATGAGACACATTTTGTGAAGATCGATTGAAATCAAAACGCACAATTTTAATCTTTTTATGGTGACCTAAAATACTTAGAAACATGGTTACTTGCTCCTCTATGCTAACATAATTACCATCGCAAAGGCCTTCTAGTTCAAGCAATACAATACATAGTCTTCCAAAAGCATTTATATAACCTCAAGAAGTTTGAATCACAAACTTTAACCCAGTGCATACATGATAATGTCTAAACATACTACAAATTATGAAATACATAATTCGGTCACGTTATAACCACCCATGTAAACAAAAAATAAATATTGTCCATATGCAAAATCAAATATAAAAGGTAAAAAGAAGAAGAAGAGAGAAACAATGCAATGCTACCTCTGTCCGTATGAATTTTTGGAAATTATTAATCAAGTTATTCACCGACATAAGAATATTGTCATTATAAAAATGGAAGAGTTAATCCTTTTAATAATACTTTAATATAATATATTTTAAAAATATTTATTGTGTCAATCAAGAGCAATAATTTAAGTGAAAACTATAAGAAATTAAATAGTTCAATAACATAAATTATAGGTTTAAGTCTAAATAATTGAATATTCTTCAAGAATATTAATCATACTACTTTTAAAAATAACATTTTATAACAATGATGAAAAAATTGACTATATAATTTCATCATATATATACATGTTTTTCTGGAACATGATGCATAAAAGAGTACAATTAATTCAAAAGTTTATGATTTTTAATCAAAAAAGTTAGAAATCAAGATCTAAAAAGACTAATCAAAACAATGCAATGCTACCTCTGTCCATAAAAGTGTTTAAAACTTTGACTTGACACGTGTTTTAATGTATTGTTTTGACTTAGTGTAGAAAAGTGTAGTTAGTGAAATTTTGGTCACACTTATTATAATTATTAATTGGGATGTGAGTAAAAAAATATAGTTAGTGCAATTTGGGTCTCACATGATTTATACTCATTCCGTCCCAATAAGCATGACACAAAACTTTTGGGCACGGTTATTAAGGAGAGTGTATAAAGTAGTGTAAGAGTGATAAAGGTGGTAGGATCCACACCTTTTTAAAGGGATAACTTTTACTATTTTAGGAATGTGTCAAACTTAGTGGGACGTCCAAATAAAGGAATTGTGTCAAGCTTAGTGGAACGGATGGAGTAATTTTTAGTTGGGTTGTGTGTATAGAATAATTACTTGTCACGCCCGCTTTCTACTAATTCTAGTAAAGCCGGGAACATGACCAATGAAAGGAATAATGACAAGAGAAAGAAAATAAATATTCCTTTCATAACATAAATAAGGACCAATCCCGTAAATCGGGGAGTCAGAGTCATAAGCTCGTTACATTACATAACAGAATTTAGAGTTTAGTCTCGGATCTATTACATAAAAGTCTAGCAGCGGAAAATGCAGGATCGCGTAATAAAATTCTACGTGTATGAAGACACGTAGAACCCCCAAGAGTCAGCTACTATGGAGTTCGACAGAAAGCACGATCTAGCATCCACGTCTTCTTCATTCTTATCCTGCACGTTTAGAAATACATGCAGGGCTGAGTACAAATTGTACTCAGTAGACACGTGCCGAAATCGCACACATACATATATAACTGTCAAGCCATTCGAGTGAATCATAGGGATTTTGTCTCTAAAGCACCTATGTTCACAAAAATCATTTCTTGAGAAAGTTCTAGTTTGACTGCAGTCCTAGTTCTTTGTAATCAACCATATCTGAAGTTTCTATGTGCCGGGGAAGTGGCCAATTCCCACAGACACTTGACCGGTCAACCTTTCGCTGACACACAGTCCATTGTGTACACTAGTTCGAGTGGAGACGCTAACCCACTGGAACCCGAATTCGATTATCATATAACAGATAGGCATCATACATAAATCAAAACATTTATGGCAAGACAGCGCTTTTGAAAATATCTCATTTCTTTTGGAAGCATACACACATATATTTTCATAGGGTAAGAAAAGCCTACTTGAATGGTCTTGATTGGTGTTTGCCTTGTTCTCGTGTTGCGGATCCGACCTCTCGTCGAAACCTTTAATATGAATCTCGAGTGAGATGTATTACTTGAGTATATCAAATAAATTCTAAGTGCAAGGATTTACTATCCTTGATTATCTTGAGAGTTTATTCTCGGTCTTTAAAGCTCGACTAGTACACGAGTCTAGGAGTTGTATTTCTAGTTAAGTCGTTTGATGATTTCTAAGTCACCTTACGATTCGGGAATTTACTATACTCAATAAATAATTATTGGATAATGCAATTAAAGACATTCCTAATTTAATATCTCGATTCTTAACTTGAGGCAATTAACTTCTATTTAAGTGAATTAATCATTTAATTACCACCATAAGCATAATTTATAATTTAATCATTTCTTATGATTAAATTCTAATTTATCAATTAAGTACTAACTAATTTATTAGATAAATCCCTAATTGAATATTTTGATTCTTAAGTCAAAATATCTATAAGTCTTTTATAGGTTAAGGATAACCTAGCTAATAAATATCTTAAGCATGTTTTATAATTAAATCAATTATTAAGATTAAATTCTAGTTAATTATAAATTAATTATCTAAATTAAGGCTTGGTCTAAATAAATAAATAAATTCCATCTAATAGAATTATTTATAGTCCATCTAAATAATTCATTTAGCCCATAACATTAATTGGTTAGCCCATATGATTAATTAAGTAGCCCAATCTTTAAATAAATTAGTCCATCATTTACTTAATTAGAATTGGCCCAGTAAATTTTCTCAATTTGGGCCCGTCTTCTAGCCCAGTGAACTTTAATTACTCGGCCCAGTATTGGTTGTTCGGCCCAACAATTATTTGGTGGGTCTATACCTAACTATCTCTAAGTTCATACTTAGACAATTCCCATTTCTTCCCCAACTCATATCTGTTTCTTTCTCTCGCTGCCTCCCCCTCTCGCTGTCTCTCTTTCTCTCGCTGTCTCCTTCTCTCGCTGTCTTTCTTGCGATCACGCAGCTCCGCGTCGCCGCCGTTTCTTTGGTCCTTCGCGGTGCAGTCCTCTTCTTCACTCTCTACTCTATTGTCTTCTATTTGTAGGTTTCAGATTTTGATCACTCTAGACTCAAGATGTGTTCTGGGTCATTTATAAAGTTTTAAATTGAAATTTTTTGATCTCTTAGTTACTGCCCCCCCCTTCTCTCTCGTTTTCAATTCGTGGCGGAGCAGTCAAGGGTCGTCGTCTCTAGTCTTGCCGAGCCCTTCTCCCTCCCAGGATGTCTTTTCTAACGCTTATATATATATATATATTGGATTAATTAGAGAGTGTTTATGATCTGCAATTTCTTTCCTCTTTAATTTTCTGAATCAATTGTGTCTTATGAGTGTTCAAGTTTGTCAGGTTGGTTTCGGCGAGGTATCTTAGGTTGGTTCGGATTTTCGGGTTCAGCTCGGTGCTGTCCGGGGCTGATTTGGAGTCATTCGAGGTGGTTCGAGGTTGGCTCGAGGTCATTCGGAGTGGTTCGGGATCATTCGGGGTTTACCCGAAGTGATTCAGGGTTATCCGGGTCCGTCCGAAGTCGCTCGGAGCTCGTCCGAGGTGGTTCGGATCTATCCGAGGTCGTTAGGAGCTCGTCCGAGGTGGTTCGGATCTGTCTGAGGTCGTTAGGAGCTCGTCCGAGGTGGTTCGGATCTGTCCGAGGTCGTTAGGAGCTCGTCCGAGGTAGTTCGGAGCTGTCCGAAGTCGCTAGGAGTTCGTCCGAGGTACTTCGGGACTGTTCGGGGTGGCCTTGAGGCCGTCCGGAGTCCGTTCAAGGTCGTCCGGTGCCGTGCGGGGTTGTCCGACCTGGTTCGGGGCCTGTTCGAGGCCTTACGAAGCTGTCCGAGGTCATTCAAGGTGATTCGAAACTGTTTTCAAAGGGAGTTTACGGCTGGAACAATCGGCCATGTACTACTACTATTCCTATTTGCTATGTAAGTCTTCTTCCTCTTTCATTTTGTTCTAGATTTATTAGCAGTATGCCTTCCTATGTCAAGAGCATGCTTTTCTAAGTTCAAAATGCAGTTCTTAAGTTCAAGGTCCATGCTAAGTTCATTCTAAAATCTGTTTTGCACGCGATATATATGTATTTCTAAATTTAGCTTTAAGAGGCATGATCATAAGATGCTAGGGCTTTAAGTTCTTACCTCAAAGCAGTCTCTAATTCTCTTTCGCGCAACCCTACGGCTGTTACTTCACTTCTTTGGGTTTTCTTCCAGTCTCAAATCCGGCAGCGTTTCGGTGTAAATGATATTTGGATGTGGGTTAAGCTAAAATCCTTCCCCTTTATATAGAGGATTGAATCCTTATTCTCTACAATTTCTGATTTGCTTAATCTTTTGGATTTGCAGGCATGGTGATTGGTGGAGGACTTGAAACGTCACTGTGTAGCTAGGATTAGTAGGGAGCAGTGCACGCTAGTTTCTGATGTGGAGAAGATGAACAGTTGCACGCTTGTTTTGGTTTACGGGTTACTGTTCATTGGCTTATTTTTCTACTGGATTTACACGTAAATTGCTTGATGTATGTCTACATATATATTACATCTACTGGAGACTTTTCTATTGTATTACACATGTCTAATGTGTATATCCCACTTTATATATTACGTATATCTATATATATATAGCACACCTTTATTAATTTATTTCCTTTATGTATAGCCGTACATTACGCTATAATCACTAATTATACTTCTCCTTTTAATAAATAAGTATTTGTACTAATTATAATACTAATAATGACACTAATCACATTAGGCATTAATCACCCTCGATGATCATCCTCGTAAATGTAATCAGATTAAAAGATGACATTAACTATTTAATTGCTGCAAGTGCTCGTTATTCTCGATCTATTTTCAAAAATTGGTTTCGTAAATTTAATCCAAGTACGAGAAATTTGAGAAATTTTAGAGTTTAAGAAAATTTATTTAGGATTAAAAGACGGGATATTACATTACTATAAATAGAAAGTTTTAGTGTTAAAAACATTGGTGGACAAATCTAAAAAGAAATATGTCACGCCCCAATTCCCGAGGGAAGGCCCGTAAGCCGGGGTGCGACTAGGGGTGGGATTTAAGAAGCGGGGAAGAAGGGGGGACATGTTTGACTTGGAAATAATCCTGAATAATACTTCAAACATAGTAATTCAAAGATAAACGAGAAGACTCGCAATTCAAATCGATGCAAAAGGCTATTCGATATCAAAAGTTGAGATTCACAATCCTAATTATATCGAATAGAATAACATAACCAAAATCATTATAAGTTATAGATCGACAGACGAACTATACTTGACAAAAGAAATTATCATAGCGGAAGCAATTCTTAAAATCAACCAGATGACAACAACGCCTCGGCTCAACCCGTCACCACCGACACTTAACCTGAAATCATTTGGAAACAATTTGTGGGCTGAGTACTAGTGTACTCAGTGGGCTATGCATTTTATAAACAGTTTTATAAAATCTAAACATTTTTATCCATTCATGAACAACATACCTTAGAAGGTTTCAAAACGCAAAGTACTTCTAAGCATGTTAAAGCATTTATCATTTTCATTCGTTGTGCACAGTTATGTACGTTCTAAAGTTACTCTTACTTTGGCCCCGGACCTCTTGCCACTGTCGAGCCCATTTACATCCAGACTTCGGGTTGAAACCCAGAGAGTCTATTGAGCATTTAGATTTCGGGCTGAAACCCAGAGAATCCATTTCTGCTTTTGGATTTCGGGTCGAAACCCAGAGAATCCCATTAACATTACAGCAGCACACAATGGAGATCAACCCATTGCACTACTACCCATCGTGTACACAGTTTTCGACTAACGTGTTAGGTAAAGCCAAAAACCTCGATCGATTAAATTCAGAGCATTAAACTTAATTGAACGTACATTAAAACATGACATGGATAACATTTCATTTTGCAATATCAGAGCTTATATAACTCAAACATAATTTTGAGAAAAATAAACCCACCTCTTGGAATAAATCCGTCGATTAAAACCTTCTCCGGTTTAGAAAACCAATGCAAATCCTCACATTCAAGTTGGCTTATACCTCGTACTTGACCTTTATATAACGAATCACATTTAGAGACTTTTAAATTATATAAATAATATCTACTTTGGCTCAAGGCGCAATACTTAATGAGTTCTAGGGCTTCATATTGATTCTAGTAAATCGTATCAATGCTTAAGGCTTTCGTACTTTATCCTTAACAATAAACATCTAGCATAATTCAATTACTAATTAATTGCTCTCCCGCAATGAATTCATTTAAGATATTAAAATCCGACAATGAAACCGAAATTTATAATAACATTTTCATAATTGGACATAGTACAATTAATCTAAGTCTTGGTCTATTAAATAGGTTCATGCTATTATATATTATTATCTCGTCACTAACTAAGGTATAACTCATAGTGAAGACATAATTCACAATCTAGAACACAGCCACATTTTATCTAAATTATACTTTATATAAGAAACATGACTAATTAACCACCTTTGCTCGTTCATAACTATCAATATAACGGGTTTTAAGTGAAACCGAAATATGTTATAAACTAATGTGAATCCCTACTTCATACATATAGAAAATCAGACTCATTGGATAAAAGGGTTGGGAGATATGACCTCCCAAACTTGGCTACTTAAAGTGTTGGATAATTTCTGGAAATTGACAGATTTTAGTTGGTTTTTCATGAACTTTAAAGGCTCCTAACTTTCAATTCATAGATCCCATGGAGATGAGCTATATCATTCTAGAAACCTTGTAATGTTGGATATCTAAGTAAAAAGAAAACACTCAAAAATACTGCTTTATCAAGGAGATATGAATCGTTAAACTTGGGTTGTTGAAACAGTCACCGAGCTGTCTCTGCGCAGCAATCTTTGAAAATTCATCATAAATCATAGAAAACTCCGATTCAATCGATTCAAGTTGGAGAATCACCCTAACTTCTTATATTTTTAGTTCCAAAAATTAAAACACAGAAACATACCACGTAAGTCACTGAACAAAACAGAGTTCAGTTGCAGTTTCTTGTTCCACTTCTTAATTCAATCTTTTTGGTTTGGGAAGTTTTTAGTTATGAAAACTCTATTCTATTTTTGCAGCATGCTATGTTATATGAACTTAAAGACATCATCAACAACTTACTAAACATGAAAATTTTCAATGCATAGAGATATCCTACAGATCTAAATCTTAAAAAGTGAATTACCTATTTGGTTTCGCAGCTGTGCAGGACAGCAGACTTCAATAGCTCGTATGACTCTTTATATGACCTCATTTGAACTTCTTCCCAGAAATAAGAGTTGTACGTCTCTGAATTAGCTTTCTATAGCCACCAATTACACCCCAATCGAAATTTTGTGCAGGAAGTTATGGCCGTTCCACCGCGACTGCCTTGGTGTGAGCGAATCCAGCGAAAATGATTTCCAACAACACAAAGGGATTGGTTTGGAGATGGAAGAAAGGAATTGAAATATTGTGAAGTGTTGTTTCTAAGCTCCTCCCAGTTTCTGCCTTAGCTTCTTTTGGTTTCTTATAGTTTTAACCTATGCTTTTATTTTGTAGGTGAACTTTGTATAAAGAGGGATGGTATTTGGATGATGAAGTAAAGTAGATGCAACTGAAAGTTAACCACTCCATTTGAGTGGTAAAAAGGTGGGCGACGTGAAGCAAAAGTATGGGTTGAAGACTTTAGGCTTCTATATTGGTTGTCTAGGTTTTGATTTTCATAGGATATATATATAATATCTTTTTCTTTAGATATTTGTTCTTTCTGTATTGTTTTATTTCTTGCAACATAATTCTATTGTAGAAGATAAATCTATCTTTCCAGTAACTAGTAGTGAATCATTTATGCTTTGAACTTTTGTTTCGTATCTTATTTCTTATTTATTTTTTTTTAATTAGAAAAAATATTTACAGTTAGTGAATTGAATTAGTTCGATTAATTTACGTAAATCGATTCGCTTTAAAATTCGAGTTTAAATCGTTATTCTATTTAAATTAATAACTAAAATGAAACTCAACATTGGAGTTTTATAATTCTTAACGGATATGAGAACTCTAATATAAATAAAACTCGATTAATACTATTATTAAAAGAGCGGGGTATTACAAAATATGTTAAGAAAGGGAGAGAGTATTTATAATTAGTTCACTAACCATAGACTCATAGTAGTATCAAGATTTTCAGGAATTGATGGGCTTTGGCCACATATTATCAAGATCCTTATTCAAATAGTGAAGAATAAATATCAAAGCTTTTTAACTTTTAGGCGGAACTCAAAGATTTTGAAATAACCGTCTCATTCAAATCACATCAAACAAGATACATTTGTTAATATCCGACATTTCTCAAAAATTCTACATTAAATGACCCAGCCCGAACAATATCAATATATGAGTCGGTACTAAGCCAGACTAAACATACCGGTCCAAGTCTAATCCGGGTTTACACGTCCCTATAAATAGATCAATAAAAATTTCTGAAGTACTCCCTCTATCCCATTAGATTAGACACACTTTGACCAAAACCGAGCCCATTAGATTAGACAAAGTGTGTCTAATCTAATGGGACAGAGGGAGTAATTTTTTTAATCGTTAAGCTGAAAAATCATCAGGTTGATAAGAAATCTTGTACAAGTATTTTAGTACATATGGTTGAAACATATAATTAATTTTAGTACATATGGTTGAAACATATGGTTGATAAGAAATCTTGTACAATTGAATTCTATAATGTGGAAATCGTGCGTGTGTTGTGTGTGTTGTGTGTGCTGTGAATTGGTTGGAATAGTTTCAGAGAATATTTTGTAACTGCATTCTATTGAATTCATCTTCTCAAACTTACAGTGGTGGTCCCTCTCTCCTATATATACAATATATGCATATGTATAGAAGATACATCAACAACCTAACGGTTAACTAACTAAGAAATGTAAAATATAAAAGAACGCTTCTATTAGTAAAGGGCTAAGGTAAGACATAATCCTAGCCATTCATTATTTAAACTTTGATCCGACGGTGGAGATTAGACTTCATACTTCTTCTTCAACTTTCATCTGTAACCCTAGAAACCAACAAACATAACCACCAAACTCCATTACCAACCGAGCTCCATCACCCCCCCTCAAGGTGGGCATTACAAATATCCAGTAATCCCAGCTTGGATTTGAGCAAGTGGAAGCGAACACCAGGTAAAGCCTTAGTAAAGAAATCAGCGAGTTGCACCTTGGTGGAAACGTGCAATGGATTAACAAACCCAGACTTATATTGGTCACGAACCAAATGACAATCCATGTCAATATGCTTGGTTCGTTCATGAAAGACTTGATTACGAGTGATGTGTATCGCAGCTTGATTATCACAGTATAGTGGAATAGGAAGAGGAAGCTGTAGCTGAAATTCATTAACCAAGTAGCTAATCCACAATAACTCCCTAGCCGTAGCACTCAAGGAGCGATACTCCGCTTCTGCAGAAGATATAGACACTGTAGATTGCTTCTTGCACCGCCAAGAAACAAGCGCACCACCATAGTAAACACAATATCCCGTCAAAGACCTCCGTGTGTCAACACACGTACCCCAATCCGCATCGCAATATGCATTTAAAGAACTTTCAGTAGAGGACGGATAAAAGAGACCCAATGAGGGACATCCCTTTAAGTACCTCAAAACATGCGAAGCAGCTTTCCAATGAGAGGAACGAGGAGCAGCCACAAATTGGCTTAACTGTTGAACGGCATAAGATATATCTGGCCGTGTAAGATTGAGGTAAAGAAGACGCCCAACCAAGCGTCTATAGACATTAGGGTTTTCCAATAATTCTCCATCACCCTTACTCAGCTGTAGTCCTGGAGGAAAAGGAGTGGAAGTCGATGAACATCCCAAGAAACCAGTAGAATCCAACAAATCCAGGATGTATTTTCGTTGGTTGAGATAAGTCCCTTGCTCACCACGCGCAATCTCAACCCCAAGAAAGTATTTGACCTGACCAAGATCTTTAATGGTGAATGATTTGTGAAGATAATCTTTGAGTGCACTGATTTTAGCAACATCCGGTCCCGTGATAAGCACATCATCAACATAGACAAGTAGAGCAAGAAAATCAGTGTTGGATCCTTTTGTGAACAAGCACTGATCAGTTGAAGATTGGTGGAAGCCATAAGCAATCAAGACTCTGCAGAACTCGGCATTCCACTCACGCAAAGCCTGCTTGAGTCCATATAGGCTCCTTTCTAGTTTACACACCTGTCCTGGCTTAGCCTTGTTGTAGCCTTGAGGAGGCTTCATGTAGATATCTTCATGTAAGAATCCATGTAGAAATGCATTGTTTACATCAGCTTGATGGATCTCCCAATAGTGAGATGTTGCCACTGCAATTAAAAATCGAACTGTAACCAATTTTGCCACGGGAGAAAAGACTTCATTGTAGTCAATACCAAACTCCTGGTTATAACCCTTAGCCACTAACCTGGCTTTAAAACGTTCTATAGTACCATCAGAACGTAGTTTCACTTTATAGACCCATTTAGAACCAATAGGACGTTTACCTTGTGGAAGAGATGTTAATGTCCAGGTGTGGTTCTCTTCCAAAGCCTTCAGCTCATCATTCATTGCCTCTACCCATTCAACATATTTGCTAGCCACCTTATAAGAAGAAGGTTCCTGTAGATTTGTAACATTGACCATGAAAGTGGTGTAGCATTGTGATAGATGAGGTGCAAACATGTAAGGAAACGTGGGTGGCACAATAGTAGAAGAAGGGACAACTGGAGAAGAAGAAGTGCAACCCACATAGTCATTCATCCATGTAGGAGGTTTAGTGATTCTTGTACTTTGTCTGAGATTGGATGGATGAGAATTCTGCACTTCATTCATTACTGCATCAGGTACTAATGGTTCTTCAATGGTAGAACGAACACCAGAATCAGTATTGATGATGGTACAATTATCTGTAGAGCCATTTGATGGAATGTCAGTAGCTTCTGTAGACATTGCATCCATAAGTGGATCCTCATCATCAGACTGTGGATACATGATTATAGAAGAAGTATTAGCTGTAGGAGTATCTTCAAAAGGATTAGAAGCTATAAATTTAACATCCCTGGACACCAAGATTTTAGAAGATTCCAAATGATAAAGCACATATCCTTTGTGAGATGAAGAAAACCCCAAGAATACACACTTCTTACTTCTATCATCGAACTTAGTGCGGCTAGGATCCAGATTAGCAGCATATGCAACGCAACCAAACTTTGGTACATTATTTAAATCAGGTTCAACACCAAAGAACTTCATATAAGGACTGACCCAATCAAGAATCTTGCTTGGTAATCTGTTAATGATCCAAGTAGCCATCAACAATGAAAATGGCCAAAACTTATGAGGAATCTTGCTCTGAATCATTAATGATCTAGCAACCTGTAGAAGAGACCTATGCCTTCTCTCAACTATACCATTTTGCTGAGGTGTATACACACACGATTTCTGATGCAAAATCCCATATTCCTCTAACAACAGTTTCATATTATGATTTAGAAACTCTGAGCCATTATCTGTGCGAATGCATTTTATAACCTTATCATGCTGAGTCTTAACCATCCTAATATATGTCCTAAGTATAGAGTGTACTTGTTGCTTGGACTCCATCATATATATCCAGATCATTCTAGTATGATCCTCTACAATGGTTAACATGTATTTTGCATTGCAAATATTCTCAAAAGTATAAGGACCCCAAACATCCACATGCACCAATGCAAACAACTCAGTAGATCTTCTATTTAATAAAGGAAAGGAACTTCGAGTCATCTTAGCTTTGAGACATACCTCACACTTAGTTAGCTTCTCCAATTCTTTCTTGCTATGCACCTGCTCCAGATGTTTCATGTGCTGCAGTGTTTCCAAAGATGCATGACCTAACACTTCATGCCAATCCATGATGGTTAGATTTGCTTGATGCACCATCTGCCCTTGTACTGGTTCTTCCATTGTGGGGCTGAACAGGTACAGATTTCTTATATTTTTGCCAATAGCTAAGACCCTTTCATTCCTTTCTCTTTGAATAATGCAGTGTGTTTTGAGGAAAACACAGTTGACATTAGAATCCTGCACCAACTTAGCTACAGATATCAAATTGTTAGTAAGCTCAGGTGCATAGAAAACATTCCTCAAGACCAAATCATTGTTAATCTCTGCATGTCCTATATGTTGGACAACTCGAATGGTTCCATCTGGTAAATGCAGATTGTGTTTCTCCTCCATTTTATATATGCAGCTCATAAGATTTGCATTACAACATACGTGTGTTGAAGCTCCAGAGTCTAGGATCCAAGTGTTAGGACACCCAATCCCCACAGTAAAAGCATAATAACCATCAAATATTGGGCTCTCCTTTGCTTCTCTCTGTAAAAGATTTACTCCATGATTTGCTGCATTACTAGATTCTAATTTAGTTAGATTAGCTAATTCAGATTGAATTAGCTTCCTCAATTCATGATTAGAATCATGACAATTAATCTCTATTCTCTGCACTTCAGATGCATCACTTATCTCAACATGATTAGCTTTGAACTTTCCTTTGTTGCTCCTCAAACGTTTGAACCAGTCTGGATAACCATGTATTTTGAAGCATTCTGAATCCTCATGGCCATTTATCTTGCAATGATTGCAATATAACCGTGCCTTTTCCTCTTTAGATCTCCTTGCACGAACATGATTTGAGTTATGCTGCATATGTCCAACAATAGTCTGCATTGGAGGCTGACTTATATTCATCATTTGATGACCAGAATTATCCATCAATCCTTCAGTGATCAACTTCTGGTCCTCCATCTGCAATATCAACGAATAAGCTTTATCCACTGATGGCAATGGATCCATGAAAAGGATTTGACTCCTCGCAGCTTCATAACTTTCATTTAATCCCATCAGGAACTTCACCAGCCTGCGTTGCTCCTCTCTTTTACTTGGTGCATTATGTATATCACCTTCTTCTGGAATAAGAATCATGTCTAACTCTTCCCAAATTGAAGTTAGACGATTAAAATAGGTGAGAACACTCTGGTTCCCTTGCAAACAATACATAGCATCTCTCTCAAGTTTATACAACTTTGGTCCATTAGATCTACCAAATCGTCTATGTAATGCTTCCCACAATTTTTGTGTATTTGCAATGCGACTAAAAGCATAGACTAGATCCTTTGAAATTGAGTTGATGATCCAGGATGTTACCATATAATCAGCACGAAGCCATGCTTTGTAATGAATAGATGTAACTGGAGGTTCCTTCACTGTCCCATCCAGAAACTCCAGTTTGCTCTTTGCACCAAGCGCTCGCTTGATGTTATTACTCCAATGGATGAAATTTTCAGCTGTAAGTTGAGCTGCTACCAATTGCATTCCTGGATGTTCCGAAGAATTTATGTGAAGCACCTCCTTCAATTGCGCGGCATTGAGGTGAGTAAATAACCGTCGATCATCGATTTCTTCTCCACGTTGATTATCCATCTCTTCAACTGGATCTTCCGTAATATCTTCTCGCCGGTTGTTATTGGTGTTTTCACGTTGATTTACTCGATCGTTAGTCAGCTCCTCATCGCGCAAAACATTCCAAGGAACTCGTCGAGTTTTCACCATCCTTGATGCTCTGATACCATGTGGAAATCGTGCGTGTGTTGTGTGTGTTGTGTGTGCTGTGAATTGGTTGGAATAGTTTCAGAGAATATTTTGTAACTGCATTCTATTGAATTCATCTTCTCAAACTTACAGTGGTGGTCCCTCTCTCCTATATATACAATATATGCATACGTATAGAAGATACATCAACAACCTAACGGTTAACTAACTAAGAAACGTAAAATATAAAAGAACGCTTCTATTAGTAAAGGGCTAAGGTAAGACATAATCCTAGCCATTCATTATTTAAACTTTGATCCGACGGTGGAGATTAGACTTCATACTTCTTCTTCAACTTTCATCTGTAACCCTAGAAACCAACGAACATAACCACCAAACTCCATTACCAACCGAGCTCCATCATATAATTGCCCTTGCAAATATATATGGGAAGAATACAATTCAGACGGCAAGGACTTATATCAGACAACCATCTCTCTCTATGTCATACATATATCAAGGAATAATAAATATTTCAAGAATTAAAAAAAATAACAAATATGAGAATACAGCAAGAAAACTAATAAATATACAAAGGCAAAATTTTTGCTCACCAAGAACGTTAAACTAGTTATAAAACTCTAATTAATGTGATGCAGACTTAGGGGAAACCATTGTTGAGGCCACTTGGGATAAGTGCGCTTGAACAAGCTCATGCAGACAGTGTCGTGCTGCTGAACGACGCCATTGAAGATGCACTTCATTGCCCCTACAACAAAACAACGCAACAGAGTTCAGACGTCAACGAAACTTGCAGAATAATGTTCACTAAGGAACGATTTGTTTGAAACTGCACAATATAGGCCCCAGGGCAATTAAGTTAATGAGTTCCAGTTTTGATTTAGTATCCTCGTATTTGGATGGGCTTACCATGTGTTCCTACAGGTTCTTTGATGCGACCACGACGACCACACTTTGACCAAACTTCAACAGGCTGCAACAGCACAGAAAAATGACGGAAACGAACGTGTGTGGAAAGAACCACATTTCTGAGAAAAGAATGCTGAAAAACTGGGAGTATGAATATTGGCGATCTTACCTTAAACAATTTTACATCCTCTGGGTTATGGAACATGTATCTCACTGTTGCTTTCGATTTAGACACACGTTGGGGATACCTGCATAAGATACATCCTAATCCATTACTTGTCATGTTCAATTAAGCTACCACGCAATATGTTTCGACATTAAAAGCAATACATTTTTTTTTTTGGTGATATAAATGTATAGGAAGTTACAAAGAACATAGCAACTACAATTACAGAACATTTATAAGCAGGCATTTGAAAACCAACAACAATATGCCCTATTACCTATGGCACACGACACTTAACAGCTTTGTGAGATGTTTATCATCTTGTAGTAGATACAAACTTCAGCAACAATATTTCCATATTGTAAGGAGGTGTCACTATTCTAGAAATCGAGGCATGCATAACTTACCCCGTTAAAATAATTTTCTTGAGAGCAATTCGATCAGGGTCAACACTTCTCAATGAACCCACAGCAGCAACTACAGGATGGGTGTCTTCACCTTGGCTCTTTAAGGCGATTAGAGGAAGAGACAGAAAACAAATTGGAGCATATATTGAAGCTACACAAAACCTCCCTGCATGAAGAAACCTCTCCATTTTGTGCTTATTAGCATTGCATTGTTTCTCTCTTCTTTTTTTTACCTTTTTATATTTGATTTTGCATATGGACAATATTTATTTTTTGTTTACATGGGTGGTTATAACGTGACCGAATTATGTATTTCATAATTTGTAGTATGTTTAGACATTATCATGTATGCACTGGGTTAAAGTTTGTGATTCAAACTTCTTGAGGTTACTCTTGTAGCAATTTATCTTCTTCTTTTTTTATTATTAGTTTTTAATTGTACTTATCTTATTATTTGCATATTTTTGTTTAAAGTATTGAATTGGTAACAATAACATGTGCCTTTTAGACATAACAATTAGCCTATTTACATTTTTTTGGAAGACATATTGAAGCATTAATCACTGATTTGATATACGTAATTGTGTGTATTCTTAGAATTAGTTGTAGAAAAAGAAAGCTTACTAACAATCTTATCCAATATAGCTTGATCAATAGGATCCCCGACCACTTTAACCATTTGAATCAGATGAAAAGTTTAACCGACGTTGATTGTATATATAAATGCTTTTGGAAGACTATGTATTGTATTGCTTGAACTAGAAGGCCTTTGCGATGGTAATTATGTTAGCATAGAGGAGCAAGTAACCATGTTTCTAAGAATTTTAGGTCACCATAAAAAGATTAAAATTGTGCGTTTTGATTTCAATCGATCTTCACAAAATGTGTCCCATTATATGCACTTAGTCTTAAGTGTTATCTTGAAAATACACAAAGT
>JAPKLX010000425.1:121447-164637 GCA_026898415.1 Leonotis leonurus
CTCGTTTTTCCGATTTCTTCGAAATCTAATCCGATAGAAAGGTAGCCCTCGATCTTACCTACGTTTCTACGGTTTTATTTTCATATTTTGAACTTGATGAAAAAGTGAAATAGGGGCTGCCCTTTTCGATTTTTATCAAGCCGAGCCCGAATTGAAAAATGTTGAGAATTAATATTGCTCGTATGAGTTAGATAAACATGTGTTTTAAGTTTCAATAAAATCTAAGCATGTTAGGTTTTGAGAAGTTAACTTGAGCTCGTCGTTTTATATGTTTTCGATTTTTCTCGGATGAATCGAATAGACGAGCATGTATGTAGGTTAAATACGAGTATTATGTGAATTTACGGAAATAAATCGAGCATGTTTAAAAAAAAGAGAAAGGGGCGACAGTTCTGCCCGGGTTTTGTTTAGTCGTTTTAAATACAGAATGATTAGAATTTTTAACGTAATAAAATATTAGATCGAGTTAGGAGTAATCTCCAACTTGAATCACCCTGTTTCATTGTGTTTTCGATTTGTTATGGATTTTTCAAAATGGTTGCGCAAACTGCAAATTCCAGCGAAAATCTGGAAATTTATCTAACTTTGAAAATTCGTGAAAAATAGAGTAAAATGATTTTATGTGTGTTTGTCTTCGGATTATAAAACTTTACGATATTATGGTTACTTTAAAGTTTGATTCGTTACAATTGGAATTATTTCCAATTTATTATGATTTTTCAAAGTCAACTGCTCATTTAACTGGAACAGGTGTTGAGCATGTTATGAATTTATCGGATTTTTCCGTCAAGTGTGCAAAAATTGAAATAAGTTAGTAGCCAATTTTTCCGTTATGTTGGATAATCGAGCCGCATATTTTCGTATGAGATTTATAATCTCATATTATGATTTATGAGCATGAAAAGGAGTTTTTCCCCGATTTTAAGTTTTTAATCGGAGTTGGCCGTTCGAGAGCATGAAAAGTGTTATGTGATGTTTTATTTAACGAACGTGATTTATTATAGGTTTATATCATTGTATTAAGTTTCACGATATTCATAGATGTTTTGATCTTAGACGATCATGAGTGCTGAGAAATGATCAAACATCAAGTTAAGTGTTTAATCAAAGTCAAAACATGACTTGATTAGAAATCATCGAACGACCCTTCTATAATTTAAATCCGAAACTCGAACGATAGCCGAGTTAAAAGAACCGAGAATAATTCTCAAATAACAAAGGATAATAATTCCTTACACTTAGAGAATATTAGATGCGCTCGAAAATGTTATCTCACTCGAGATTTCTTTAAAGGGTACGACGAAAGGTCAGGACCGCAGTTCGAGAAAGAAGCAGTCGTCAGTCAAGACGATCCAAGTAGGCTTTCTATTACAAAGAAAATTATGTGTGCACGTATACTTTTTATGTTGTTTTAGAAAGGATTTCAAATTGAGAAAATATGTTTCAAAGTATTGTCTTGCCGAAATGATTTATGTTTTGTATAAAACCTATCTGGTTAAGGTTCTAATTATGAAATCGAATTCGGGTTCCAGTGGGTAGGCAACCCCACTCGAACTAGTGTACACAAGTAACCGTGAGTCATCGAGAGGGTTGGCCGGTTAAAGGACCGTGAGTCATCGAGCGGGTTGGCCGGTCAGGTGTCCGTAGAAGGTGGCCACCTTCTCGGTACACATAAAGAACAGATATGGTAGAATACTAAAGAACTTAGACAACTGTCGAATTCAGGATTTTTCACAAAAAGAATTTAGTGAACTTAGGTGCTTTTAAAGACAAAATCCCTATGTTTCACTCTTACGCCATTGACAATTATATATGTATGAGTGCGATTTCGGCATGTGCCTACTGAGTACGTTTGTACTCAGCCCTGCATGTATTTTTAAATGTGCAGGTTGAGACGTGATGAATGGAGGTGCTATGACGGGCATGTCAGTCTTTTGCGTAGTTGAACTCTTGGGGGTTTACGTGTCTTCATACACGTGGACTTATGTAGATCCTTTTTCCGCTGCAAGAGGTTTTATCAGTTTTGTTTGACGAATGTGTCAATTCAGAGTTAAACTCTTTGTTATGAACAAAAACTTAGTTATCGAAATATCCTTTTGTTTCAGTTAAAGTCCTCAGTTTCCTTTTATTCGTTATTTAATTATTTTATAGTCGCGTATCCCGACTTTGCCACCAAGGTCGAAGGACGGTCGTGACATTATCATATGCAATTGTATATGGTTAGAGTAGGGCTGTCAAAATTTACCGAAAAAACGGTATACCGTACTTACAGTACCGAAAAATACCGTAAAATACCGAATATAAGGTATACCGGAAATTTTTGTAAGGTATGATACCGTACCGAAATTTTCGGTAAGGTAAAGGTATAAGTTTTTCAAATACCGAGGTATACCGTTATATACCGTACCGCAGTATATATCGGAAAAATTAGTATATACCGTTGTTTTCTTATATATATATATATATATAATAATTATATGTACATATAATTATAGTTAATAAACATTAGTGACAAATTATAAAATATGTGAGTTTTTTTATAATTGAAAAGATTGAACAAGACATATTATTTGTTACATAACCAATTAGTTATAATATAATTCTACTAAATTTTTTTCTAAAACTATCATATCAATCTAAATAATTATATAACTAATTATAATAAAATAAAGATAATTATAATCAAAGGTACGTTTTAAAAATATAAGTATTTTATATAATTATATGACTACGTCTATTTGATTTTAAATATAATATAAGTTGTAATATATAATTAATGAAAATATTCTTAATTTGTTATAATATATCATGCATATATGATAAATTTTGTAAGTTTATGATTCATATATTTAAATCTAATAGTTATATAATAATATAATTAGCTAATATTTTAATAATTAATTATCTGATATTAGTAGTTAATCTCAAAAATTATATTATTATAAAAATAACACTTAATATTTTTTTATACGTTGGATGTTATGTAAGGTGTCGTTCATTATATTTTAGTATATCGTGAAAGAAAGGTATATCGAAATAAGGTAAGGTATACCGAAAATAAGGTAAGGTATAGGTATGTAAAAATGTCATACCGAAAGTAAGGTATACCGAACTAAGGTATACCGAAAAGTATGGTAAGGTAACGGTATGAAATTTTCCATACCGAAGGTAAAAGTAAGGTATAAGATATGACGATTTTATTAAGGTATACCGTACCGTGACACCTCTAGGTTAGAGTGTTTAGGATATTGAATTTCCCTTTTCATAGTACTTTTACTTGAGAAGGCCATGTTAAGCTTTCCACGAGATTCGAGTTGAGTTAGTTGATCCTTCTACGATAGATCTCGTACTTTTGCGAGAACCTAGAGTATATGTATTAGGCTGAACATTACAGATCATATATCATATTCTAGTCTAAAATAGTAAAGTTTTTCTAAGACTTGTAAACACTGCAAAGATCACTTTGATAACTTGTAATGTAATTTTCATTACTATTATGTTATTCCACTCTATATCGAATCAAAGTTGTATGACCTTTAGTCACAAATTGTTCGCAATTTTTCTATTTTACGAGCATAAATTCTTCCAATAGAATTATAAGGTGAATAATTAATATGTTATAAGTATATATATTCCACTTGTAATTTAAAATAAACATACTTCTATATGATTATTAACTAGGTTCCGTATTCATTAAAAATGTAAAATTATAAGTTGTTGACATTAAATTATAGATTATCACATAAAGTTTATATAATTGGATTGAGTATATTACATACATTAAACATGATACATATACTTTTTTTTAAAATTAAAATATATAGGTATGTGCATTTAATTATACCATGACTATAAAAATTTACTATACATGATTCATCTGAGTTTTATAAGCAATTCGAAAAGTGACCCGATGACCCAGTCAAGAGAGCGTTCAATGACCAGTTCGACTTTTTAAAACACATTGACGAAATGAGCAATACATTGATGTTGATATATATATATATATATATATAGTTTAAATAATCAAAATCACAAAATCTAATGAAACTCGTGTTAATTATTTAACTTACCCTCATATATACATGATTATATAATTGATTTGTAAGTAGACATTTAAGATTTCATGTAATTTTCCATTCATATAAACTTCATTCTAAATCAATATTCATGTTTGTAAGATTTTATATTTTTTTACAAAAAAGAAGTTGTATGGAGCTCGTTTATTAAATAATTTTGTCAATATAAATTTTTGTATTAATTTCATAAGTTCATGAACTAGTTTGTATTAAAAATTGGCAAACTAGCTCCGCTCGTTTTAAGGTTCGTGAACAAGATCTTTAACAAAGCTTGCGAATTATTCAAAGTTCATTTCGTTAAAATTATATTCGAACATGTTCGCGAATCTTTTGAACCGAATACCTTTATGATCGACTTAGGCTCAAAAATATTCGAGATCAGTTTAAGGCTCGAGTTCGGTTCATTTAGTAAACGGACAAATTTAGATCAAACTTTTATCGAGTAGAGCTGTGAATAGTTCACAAATGATTTGATTCGCTTACACCCTTAGATATCATACTGCAAGAGAAGAATTAATGCATTTTTGTGCTTGCTAAATATAATTGAATTTGAAATACAAATGCAAACAAGCAATATACGAACTTTGCTCCAAATCCTTTCATTGGTTGAGATTTTAATTTTGGTAAAAAGGAGATAAAAGAATTATATAGTTAAAACAAAATCAAGGGGAATGCAACTTGAACAACTGTATCTTATATTAAATTTAAATTACAAGATTTTGTTATGTATGACTCGAACTTGAGATCCGTATCTTCTGCCACTAAGTTAATATAGTTCCAGCAGTAGTTTATGATCTGTAGTAGTTGTGGTGGCAACGTCACAGAACATATTGCAGCAATGTCGAGGTAGAGGGAACAACGATAGATTAACAATGACATTATAGTGTATACGTAATCAGTGGTGATAGAATGTAGCTTAAAAACATGACGTAGATGGTGGTAGTATGGTTAGAGCCTAAGACAATAGGTCTCGGGTTTGAATCCTTTCGTGATCTATGTAATTTAAATTTAATGTAATTCAATTTAAAAAGAAAAAGGAAAAAAAGAGGTAGTTCCCTACCCCTATAACCGATTGAACTTATACTAGAGTTCGTACTATGATTTGGGCTAGAGGTGACATAAATATAAAGTAAACATTTTAACATAAACAAATACAAAAAATGTAGAAATGGATTTTTGAGGCAATTGCACTGAAATATATAAACATAAAAAGAATATATTAAATTCATATATATGTAATTTTTATTAAATATAAATTGTTAAAAATAAAAACAACCAAAAAAACTCACCATATTTTATTAAAACGCATTATATGCTATGATTGTTGTCACATCATTGATGGATCAAAAAGTTTTATCAACCATTTCCTGGGAATAAAACTGTAAAACGAAAAATGATTATTAGAAAATTTTAAATTAATTAAAATATCTATATTCTAAATTAATATATAAATTATTAGAAAGAGTATAGTCTTTTTAGATAGTCCAAAAAATAATAAAATTACACTTTTCTTAGATGGACGGAGTATTTGATATCCATACCATACTAAGAAATATAATTGATTTTGTAATACAAAAGCAAATATATCAACTTTTGCTCCAAATCCTTTGAGTGGGTGACATTTTAATTTTTGTAGAAAGGTGAAAAATTATTAATTATATAGTTAAAGCAAAATCAATGGAAATGCAACTTGGACAAATGTGTGTTTCTCTAGTAATTATTTTGTAGTGGTGAAATTAATTTATGGCTCACTTTGGTATTTATAGACCTTTATTATCGTTGGATTCAGATTATGCAATTATTTTATTCTTAAATCAAGAAATTGTAAAATAATAAAACAATACAATATCGGTATCGAAATAAGTCGACAATCAATAATAGTCACATAAGTAAAACAAGCTGTTAAAGTTCGTACAACAATTCAAGCTAGAGGTGGCGGAGCTGGTTAAAACATACAGCAAAATATATAAATGGATGCTCCAGTCAAGCATGAGTACCCCTTTTTATTTCATTCGGTATGCATCCAAATCATAGCCTGAAACATATAATTTGGAAAAAATGTTAAATTCATATATTTATATATATATATATATGTATAATTTGTATTAAATATAAATTCTTATAATTAAAAGCTTTCAAAACAACTCACCAATTTTTATTAAAACTGAGTTGTATGGGATGAATGTTGCCACAACATTCATCGACCAAAAAGTTTTATCAACCCTTTCATGCGAATAAAACTGGAAAAAAAATTGTGAAATTAATTCAAATATCTATATTTGTAATTTATTTAAATGAATGCAAAAAATAAACATTTGTCAAAAACAACATATTATTAAAATTGAACTCATAAATTACCTTTTCGAATTTTAATGAGTCGACGTGGAGCTCAGAGATCCATCTACCTTGTAATCGTTGCTCGATTGGAAGGTTACTCTTGTTACAAAGATTATTAGGGTAAATTTCCCCATCTATGGGTGAAATTATCTATTTGCCAAGAGAAGTTTCTTTGGCCTCAATTTTCTTCATCCCATCCTTCTCAAATGGTGTTAAAACATAAAATAATTTATCCAGAGTGCCAACCTATAATAACATAAAACAATCCTTATAATAATATCTATAAATCTAAAAACAATCCTGATCGATTAATAGTGAAGAAATTCGACTATTGACATTAATTTGTCTTACATGTAGTAATTTAGGAACATATATGAACCATATAAATTATTTATCAGTGGTCTAAAATACATCTCATTTAACTGGTAGTTTTTTCTTTTTCCATTGTTAAATAACAAAAATTTTATAAATGTATTTTTTTTATCTCAATTTAATATTTGATTGATTGTATAGTGTGGTATATTACATGAGCAAACATAATCTCACATATTCAAATTTAATGTAAAAACAAATGTAGTATGTAATGCAAGCAAGTAAGTTTAGTTTAAAAAGGATACAAAATCTTATATATAATATAAAATACTTAAACCAAAAAACACTTATAATATAATGAGCAAAATATTTAACCAAAAATCTTATACTCCCTCCGTCCCACTATATTAGACGTATTTTCCTTTTTGGGACGTCCCGCTAGATTAGACGCATTTTTATTTTTAGTAAGTTTTACAACTTAATCCTACTCAACTACCTAATTAAATTAAGAATTAATTACCATTAAAATCTCATTAATTGTTACACCTAATTATTGAATTGGAAGCATTATCTCTCATTTATTGTGTTTATCATGCGTCTTCATCTCCATTACTCCCACGCCTTCATCTCCATTACTCCCATCCTTGAAGCTTCCGCCTCCATTATTACGCGTTCATCTCCCGAAGCATTATCTCTCCTTTTGTTCAATTTTCGAAGCGTCATCTCTCCACCGAAAACCCTAAACTTAGAAGCTTCCCATCTCTCTCCATTCATCCATTCATCCACCTCCAATTTCCAGAGGAAACCCTAACTGAAGTGATGAAATCTCCTAAAATAGAGCCTCTATTTACGGTTCCAAGCATCATTCCCATTGATGGTGGCCGTAAAAGGTAGATCCCCAAGTCATTGTCGCCTCCCACACCATCTGCTGTGAAGAAATTCTCCAGATCTCCAAAACCCTCACCATCTTCCTCTACCCCAGATCTACCTAAGCCCCACACTAAGAAGAAATCAAGGATTTATGAGTGAATGGATACCTTTCGCCGCATAGACACCATCTGTGGCGACTATGAACCTCCGATTGAAAATCTTACCATATGTGGTGCCTATATTTCGCCACCGACCATCTGCTGCGAAGATGCTTACCCCGACAAATGCAAGTGTTAATCTTTCTTTTCTGAGCGGAGGTGCAGATCTAGGCGGCGACAGTGGTCCTCCACCTTCTGGTGCCTCTATTTCGCCACCCCCACCATCTGATGTGAAGATTCTTACCCCCAAAAGTGGTCGAAATCTTGGTTTTCTGAGCGGAGGTGATGATCCAGGCGGCGACAGTGGCCCTCCACCCTCCAGTGCCTCTATTTCCCCACCCCCACCATCTGGTGAGGTCCTAGGCGGCGACTGTGGCCCTGCTTCATCATATGTGTTCCCTCTGTCACATTACAAATGGCAGAGAGATGATCTTGACCTCCCATTGGTCTACCTCGACGATGTTAATGTTGTGGTTGATGCTGTAAAGTTTGGTAAGGGGTTAGGGTTTCACTCCCTTAATCCCACCTTTAAATTTCTGATCGGAGGGGATATGGTGAGATCTTTCCCTTATGTCTTATGAATGTTATGTGATGAATCTGGTTATGGATATGATTATGGTTATGTGATGTGATGTTTGCTGATTCTGTTTGGTGAGATTGTTGATTATGTATATGTGATATGAATATATTTGGTGAGATCATATTCTGATCAGAGGGGATATGGTGAGATTATATTCTGTTTGGTGAGATTGTTGATTCTGTGTATGTGATATGTTTAGGGTTTATGAATCTAGTTATGTGATGTTTGTTGATTCTGTCTGGTGAGATTGTTGATTTGGTAGTAAGAGAACACTAAGGTTGTTGATTCTTTGGAACTGAAATGATTAGATTAAAATATGATGGATTGTTTGAGGCTGTGTTGTGATTAATTATTTAAGGCTATGTTGCGATAGATTAGTTGATTCTCCATGCTGAAATTAAAATATGCTGCATGATATGAATACTGCATTAATAAAATGATTTGTTCTTGAATAAAAGGCGAAAGTAATATGCATGTATGCATAATTACACATATGCACATACTTACACATTCATATATGCACAAAAAACTATCGACACATCATCCTTCCAAAACCTGCACACATGTACTAATCTACACTAATTTGCACTAATCTTTCAAAAACCTGCACAAAAACTTACACTAATTTGCACTAATCTTCCCAAACTTGCACATCTGCACTACCTATTCCTATTGCTCTTTTAAGATCTTCAAAACATGCACATCTTCCTTTCTCCATCATGTAACTGATGCAATCTCTCACTAGTTCATAGGGATCTTCCAAATCAGTTTTGGAGTTGTAAGAACAGTTTGGTTGTTGTTTAGATTTTGTAAATACTATAATGGAGTTGTATGGAATTTGATTGTGTTAGTTTGCTTCACTGCCGAGTGATGTGGATAATTATAGGGGTGTGTTTAGGTGGGAAATTTGAATTAAGAAATGAAATTTTAATTTACTGATTGTTTAATTGTTAGTGCTCCTTTAATTTAATTTAGTGATTGTTTGGATGACAACTTTTTAAATTTATTTTTTGGGTTAATTTGCATATTTAATTCAAAGTTTGTCTTTCTTAATTTTCAAAAACTTCACAGATTAATTAATCTTAATTAATTAATCACATGAAATAATTAATCTTAATTCATTTTAAAATTTAATTAAATGTAAATTCAAATTTGAACTTTAAATATCACTGAAATTAAAAAATTATATATACACTTAAAACACTAATTGTTATATGTACATCACTTAAAACAACTAATCTAATCATAATAAAGCAAATATTGGTTTTCGATCCAAAAGCAAATGCGTCTAATCTAGCGAGACGGAAAGAGTATTATTTATGTTTACTCATTGTAATTCATCTTACTAATTAATTATTTATTTATGAAATATATAATTTATTTACTGATTTATTAGTTTAAATATTAGTTTGTGATTTTATTCGCTTATGTATTTCTCTATTAATTGATTTAATTGTTATTTTACGAATTTACTTATTTAAACATTAATATATTTACTTATTAATCAACACTATATGGTCGAACTCAAGACATATGTAGTTCAATAAAACAAGTCGAGTTTAACAGTGTACAATTTAGTTTAGTAGTGCATACACAAATTCAACCTTTAAAAGTGCACAGTTCAACCTTCCAAAGTTAAATACGGATATATCATTTACGTAAGTAAAATACTCCATCCGTCCCGCTAAAAGTGGTCATGTTTCCTTTTTGGGCCGTCCCACTAAAAGTGACAACTTTCCTAAAAAGGAAAAGTTTTTACCTTTAAAATACAGCACTCTTACTTTATTCACACACAACACTTTAGTTTCTTAATCTCCGTGCCGATTCCCTTGTGGCCACTTTTAGCGGGACGGAGGGAGTACAAAATACGCATTGTTATTCATATACTACTAATGCAAACGGACAAGTCGTTGATGGACACCTAATCCAAATATTAAGTGAGCTATACAATTTCTACACTTAATGTGTACATCTCATCTATGGATTTACAATAATACTTTTGGTTTGGTTAGGCTCTTGTTAAGTATCCAGACTGTCAACGACTTGTCTCCGTGCTGTCGTTTTTTGGTCCATTTAAACATAGATTGCGTACAATTTAAATAGTAATCAGATCAACAAATACAAGGTATAAAATGTACATTAAAATCAATTGTGTAAAAAATTTAGATATGATCTAAAATATGCAAATAACACAGGGTACGACACACATTTAGTAGCTACAGTACGCAGGATCTCTGTCACTAGTACAAACGTTGTGCTCAATCCGCCAAACAACATATCATTATGAGTTTTCTGAATGGAATAGACAGTCTCCATGACAGATAATCTAAGTAAAGAAGATCAAACTCTCTTACCAATAGCAATACACAACAGCCAGACACACTCCAATGACCAGAGCAAAGGATTGTGTTGAATCCGCATCCAAGCCAACATAGCTCCCCATACTGTCTTCGAGTATGAACACGCAAAAAACAAGTGCTCCATAGTGTCAACTAAACCACAAAAACAACAAACACTATCATTGTGAATCTCAAAACGAGCAAGTCTATCCTTAGTATACAGGCGTCCGTGACATCCCATCCAATATATAAACTGAGCTTGTGGTCTAGCTATATTACTAAAAAAAACATCTTCCAGCACACATCAGGTTTAGAACCTCGAATCTGTCTACATATTGTTCCAGTTGGGAACTTATTATCTTGTAATAAATTCCACACATCTTGTAATAGCTTTGATCACCCAAGAGCATTTATTACTAGGTTGGTAGGTTAGCACATCAGCAGATTTAATAAAGTATATGTGTACACACCTAACCCACAACTTGTTTGCCTTAGCACATAAATTCCACAACAATTTGGCAGTTGTAGCCACTTTCCAATCACACAGAGAGATCACATTCAAACCTCCAGCATTCTTCGGTTCACATATAGTATCCCAAGCAATTGGAGTCTTCTTAGTAATCTCATATGCCCCACTCCACAAAAAACACCTGCATAGACTCTCAATACGTGTCAAAACTTTCTTAGGGAGGGGAAAAACATGAAGCCAATGTGAAGTTACACCAAACAGAACACTCTTAATTAGTTGAAGCCTCCCAGCATAAACTAAGAAGCTTTGGTAGTCCAATGCTTCAGTCTACTGGTAATCTTCTCAATCAGTGGATCACAAACATTAACAGTCAGCTTTTTACTATCAAGGGGAACACACAAATATTTAAATGGTAGCTTCCCCCTAGTAAAACCAGTTTCATCCACAATTTGACGTTCCATATCAGTTGTCATTCCGCCAAAGTAGACCTTGCTCTTAGCCACATTAGCCACTAGCCCAGTCGACTCAGAGAAAGCATTAAATTGCTTCATTAACAATCTGATCGATATAACATCACCTCTAGAGAACATCAATAAATCATGAGCAAAGCAGACGTTAGTTATAAAGAGCTCAGCACATCTAGGATGATAGTTAAAGTTCGGTTGCAAATGTAATTGCTACAAACACCTATGTAGATACTCCATGACAATCACAAAAAGTAAAGGGGAGACACCCTGCCGCAAACCTCTCTTTGGCTTCAATATTTCTGTTGGACATCCATTTATAGAGTATTTGTAAGAGACCGTCTTCACACCGACCATAACTCAATCTACAAATAATCCAAGTATGCCTATTTCTCTCATAATGCATTCTAACGCATCTCATTCCACAGTATCATAGGCCTTCTGTAAATCCATCTGAATCATGCATCCGGGGGAGATATGCTTCCTACTATGGCCTCTAATCAGTTCATGCGCAATAAGGATATTATCACGAATAACTTTTCCCGGAATAAAAGCTGATTGGCTATCATCAATCTTATAATTAATTACTTTACTAAAGTCTGGAGGTCAGGATTTTAGATATGATTTTGTAAACACGACATAGGCCTAGCTCATATCTTTCATGGTTTTAGCTGCTTGGGTTTTTGGAATAAGAGTCACTAATGTGCAGTTGACAGCAGCATATAGTCTCTTGTTCTCAAAGAAATCATAGATTTCATGTCGTACATCCTCTCCAATAATCTGCCATGTATGCTTGAAGAACTTAGCATTATAACCATCCAGACCAGGGGCCTTAGTGTCTCCAATCTACTTTAAAGCTTGCCAAATCTCATCATCAGTCACAGGTCGAATTAACAGCCTGCCATGCTCTGTACTCAACTGTCTTCGTACTCTCATTGCAACCTAATCAACTCCTTTCAACCTCTGACTAGTTTTTCCCAACAAGTTATGATAGAATCTTCAAGCTTATATATCCCCGCATCTTTATTTTTATTTTTCACAGACGCATGGAAATAAGTGTTGTTTCCATCCCCCAATTTCAGCCAAGCAGTTATTTACCGTTGTGCTACAATCTTTTCATCAACTGATAGCCATTTCGCAAGTTCTTCTCGATAAAACACTTCAGCATCTACAAGATTAGGATTGAACCTATCTTGGGCGATAACTATCTGTGTAGTCTCCAGGTTGTCTCTTGCTATTTGGATTTTTGCAGCAATGTTAGAGAATTTTATGTTCATCCCCCTTAATCTAAGGCTGCAATCTTTGCATTTTTTACACACAACATACATAGGCCTTTCCTCAACTCTATCATGTGTCCATTGATCTCGAATTTTGTCCAAAATCTCTTCGGATTCAACAAGGCAATTAAGAAATTTGAACAAAAATCTTTTAGGGGAGCAGGAAAATCTAAATGAATGCACAATGGTGAGTGATCAGAGATATGAGGTTTTAGTACCTCTATTCGACATTGAGAAAACTGCACAAACCATGGTACATTACCAAGTACATGATCTATCCAAGAGTAAATTATCCCTTGTCTATGTTTATTAGACCAAGTAAAATGATCACCCTCGGTAGGACAAGCAAACAACCCTGCCGTAGCTAGCCATCATTTTCTCCAATCAAATTTGAGTCCTGTTTGATTTATTATTGTTAATCGAGTTGTGTATATAAAAAGTGGAATGTTCTATTTACCAATAAATGAAACAAGCAATTGAATAATTATTTTGTAGACAAATCAAAATGAAAAATTAGTAACAAATTTAAGGATGGATAAAGTATTTTATTGTATATGTAACCAGACTGTAACAACCCGAATTTAATGAGTTACTAAAAAACTATTTGCTATTTTATATGAATTTTTATTGTGATATTTATTTATTTTTATGTCGAGCTTTTTCCCTATTAAAAACCATACAAAAGATCATATTTATTTATTTATTAGATTATGGTGTTATAAGAACACCAACCATTAAAGGTTCATGGCAAAAAAACATAAACAATTATTGTTATGTCAAATATATTCTCAACTATCAAGATATCTAATTCAAACTTGAATTATCAATAAATATATTATATATGTCCTTAATTCAAAAATCTAGCAAAAACTTCTCAATCTGGCACACCGGAAGCCACCTTATAAAGTGACATGACCATATAATTAAAAGAATCCAACATGATCATATAATTTACCAAACACGCCATATCACTATCCAAATTTTTGTTCATATTTTTATTTTCTTTCTTGATCCCCATATTTTGCTCCATTTTTAGAGCAACCAATTGACATTTTTAGTGTTTAACTAGAGATTTCTTTATATAAATTCAAATTACAAAATAAAATGTATGTTTGAAGCGACGTAAAGATGTCAATTAATTTAATTTGTGAAGAGATTTCGATATATATAAGAAAAGACTACCTTGTAAACCCAAAAAGTTTTTTGGAGTGCACATCGAGAAATTTTGCTAACTTTTCAAGTCCGGTACATATTTGATATACTTGTTTAGTCCATTTTTTGTGTTATTTCGTCCTTGATTCGTGATTGGTAGTCATTTATTGATTTTTATGTGTTTTAGTTTGTTTTTATGCCGTTTTTGTTTCTATATTGTAGTTGGATGTAGGAGTGGAGGAAGTAAGTCGAAATGAGCCAAATCGAAGTAGAAATGAAGTCAAGGAAGCCGGTCGAGAGTTGGTTAGGAGGCCACGGGGTAGAAGTGCGCGAGACGGAGCAGGAGCCGAGGGCCAGCGGTCGCTGGACCCTCAGCGGTCGCAGCGCGCTAGGCAGGCAGTATGTCCATCCTAGCGGTCATTGGGCCCCTCAAGCGAGCAAGGCAATGTGCCCATCCCAGCGCAATAAAAAAAAGGATTTGACATGTTGAATGCTAGGGAGATATAAGATGTGTGTATATCGTGATTGTGTACTTGTTGTTTGGCTTAGTTAACAGGCATCCCTACGGTCTTGATTGAGTAAATAAGCATGATTGAGAATTGAATCTAGTCTAAGCTCTCGTATTGAAGGTATGAACGATTGTTCGGCTTGCATGTTGATTTTCCACTTGACTCGAATATGTTTTGTGATTAGATTTTGCTTGAGGACAAGAAGATGGTTAAGCGTGGGGGTTTTCTAGTTCATTTTTGTGTGCTATTTAGTCCTTGATTCGTGTCTTGAATAATAGTCATTTATTGATTTTTATGTGTTTTAATTCTTCTTACGCCGTTTTCGTTTCTATATTGTAGTTGGATGTAGGAGTGACAAAAGGAAGTCGAAAGGAAGTCGGAAGCCGCTCGAGATTTGGCTAGGAGGACACGGGGTAGAAGTGCGCGAGATGGAGCAGGAGCCGAGGGCCAGCGGTCGTTGGATCCTCAACTCCCGCTGGGCGAAACGCGCTGGGCAGGCAATATGCCCATCTCAGCGACCGCTGGGCGCGATTTTAGAACACATTTTAGGCTATTTAAACCTCTATTTTGGGCAAATATACATTCTTTTCCTCCCATTTCCATCTTAGAAACCCTATAAGACTTTTACTAGCTTATTTTATTTGTAATTTCGCCTCGGGATGAAGGATTGAGGGCGAGTTTGACGCTCAATTCAAGATTTAGTTTTAGTATCTCTTATCTTTGATTATTGAATGAATTGAGTAGTCATTCTCTACCTAGGGTTTATAATTTCTTTAATTGTTTATTAATTGCTTCGTGATTCATGTTCTTGATTAAACTTATTCATGTTCATGTTTTAATTTATCGTTTATTGGTTGAGATGGATAGATAATTCCAATATAGACTTAGAGTTTAATCAAACAACAATTCTAAATCGAAAATGTAAGAATTGTAAGTCGTTGTATATTTGTGATTTTTCTATTGTGTGATTCAAATACGAAAGTTAATATTGCAGCTTAATTATCGAATACGCAAGTTAAGTAATTAAGCAACTTTGGGAAATCATTTATTGACTGTGAATCTTTGTTCATATATTGATGCATTCTTACTTGGGTGATCTAATACGCGAGTCTTGATTGTTTTCTAATTATGAATACGTAAGTAATTAATTAGATTAACATTTAAAGAAACCCTTGATGAATGAGCAATTGCATGAATGATATAAGCATGATTTAATTAATTATAGATCTTTTGAACTCTAGACCCTTAAATTTCGAATCCCACATTTTCTTTATTTTTTTTATTTGTTTGATTTTCTGTTTATCTTGGTTTAGAGTGTTTAGATTTCCATTCTTGTTTTAATAACATTTAAGATTAGAATCGTCATGTTAAACTTTCCTTGAGATTCGACATAGGGTCAACTTTTCCTGTCGACGATAGATCTCGTGCTCATGTGAGAACATAGAGTGTACATTTTAGGTTGGACAAAAATTTTGGTAATTCATGTTATTGATTTTAGGCTGTTTTTTTATTTTTAGTGTTATTCGTGTTCGTTCGTTATTTTCTATTCTCGTGTTCTGTGTTTTCTTATTGTAATGTGCGTTCGTATTATTTCTTTTATTTTATTTATTTTTCTTTTTACTATTTAGGTTTTTTCTTCCGTAAGTTACGTTTGATTCGTTCCTTGTGGTTGTAGATTTTGTATGCAGAGATATCAGTAGAGTAGGAAGGACAAGCTTCCCAGCCAACCCAAGTGATTTATGAAAGAGATGTCGTGTGGAGCTCGAAACAATAAATGAGCATTTTTTTAATTTCCATCCAATTTTTATTTCATTGTTATTTTCCTTTTAGTACTTTCCCTTTTTGCATAATAAATAATAGTTGAATGATGATCTTGAATTGCAGGTGAGCACATAATTCGACGTTCCTCATTTCCACCCCCGACTACTATCAAGATCCACGGGATCCCGACGTATTGGGTCTTTATTTTTCTTTTCTTTTATTTATTTATTTTTTATTTTTATTTCAGTTTTATGCTTTGTCTTTCTTTATCTTGTGTGAGCAGATACTCAATCTAAAGAGTCATTCGACTTTTGAGCTTGTACTGACTTGTGTCTTCATCAGGGATGTCTTCTTTCTCCCTTCTCCTTTACTTACTACGAGGGCGTAGTATGCCTTAAGTGTGGGGGGTGGACTTGCTTGCGTATTTTTGGTCGAGTCTTATTCCTACTTTTTATTTATTTGTTTGTCATGTGCCTCCCTATTTATGATCGTATGCATGTTATCTTGCTTGTTTAATTGCAAATATGTTTGATTATAGTCGTTTGTTAGCATGTTAAGCCTTGGTATGTTGTATGTATGGTTGTAGGACTTAGATTGGTTCGGTTCTTGATTTGGCTATGTTTTTTGATTGGGCTTGTTTAGTGGGCCATGTTGTTTGGCTAGTTAACTTGTATCAATCATGATTCGGATTATAAGTGATACTCATTAGTCATTTGCATGTCTTTATTCCCTTTATTATCTAAAAAAAATTGAAAGAAAAAATTCTCCAAAAATATAGAATAGAATAAAAAACGCTAGAAGGGCGTTAGTAAGTTGTCGAGTTAAATTTGTTGGCTCTACTTCTCTTATCTTTGACAATGAGTATGAGAAACAACATTGGGATACTCGATGAGAACCATCGAAGTTTATACCCAATGATCAATGCCCTTAAAACGTTCTTGCTCGTCTTCTTAAGATCTTAAGGGGAATTTGACATGTTGAATGCTAGGAAGATGTGAGATGTGTGTATATCATGATTGTGTACTTGTTGGTTGGCTTTCTTAACGGGCATCACTATGATCTTGATTGAGTAAATAAGCATGATTGAGATTGAATCTAGTTTAAGCTCTCATATTGAATGTATGAACGGTTGTTGGGTTTGCATGTTGATTTTCTACTTGACTCAACTATGTTTTGTGATTAGATTTTTCTTGAGGACTAGCAAATGGTTATGTGTGGGTGGTTGTTTAGTCCATTTTTGTGTGTTATTTCGTCCTTGATCCGTGTCTTGATTGGTAGTCATTTATTGATTTTTATGTGTTCTAGTTCGTCTTTACGCCATTTTTGTTTCTATATTATAGTTGGATTTAGGAGTGGTAGGAGTAGGTAGAAAGGAGTCAAATCGACAAAGAAATGAAGTCAAGGAAGCCGGTCGAGAGTTGGCTAGGAGGCCACGGGGTAGAAGTGAGCGAGACAGATCAGGAGTCAAGGGCCAGCGGTCGCTGGATCCTCAACGCCCGCTGGGCACAATGTGTTGGGCATGCAATATTCTCATTCCAACAGTCACTGGCCCCCTCAAGCTAGTGAGGCCATATGCCCATCCCAGCGACCGCTGGACCCCAACGGCCACTGGGCGCAATTTTAGAACACGTTTTAAGTTATTTAAACTCATATTTTGGGCATGATTTACATTCTTTTCCTCCTCTTTCCGTCTTAGAAATCATATAAGACTTTTATTAGCTTATTTTCATTGTAATTTCGCTTCGGGACGAAGAATTGAAGGCGAGTTTGACACTCAATTCAAGATTTAATCTTAGTAAGTGACTCTTATCTTTGATTATTGAATGAATTGAGTTGTCATTCTCTATCTAGAGTTTATGATTTCTTTAATTGTTTATTAATTGCTTCTTGATTCAGTTCTTGATTGAACTTGTTCTTGTTTAATTGAAGCGACTGACCACCGTTTTAATTTATTGTTTAATGGTTTAGATCGAAAGATAATTCCAATATAGACTTAGAATTTAATCTAACAACAATTCTAAATCGGAAGTGTAAGAATTGTAATTCGTTGTTTATTTGTGATTTTTCTATTGTGTGATTCAAATACGAAAGTTAGAATTGCGGATTAATTATCGAATACGCAAGTTAAGTAATTAAGCAACTCTAGGAAATCATTTATTGACTGCGAATCTTTGTTTATATATTGATGAATTCATACTTGAGTGATCTAATACGCGAGTTTTGATTGTTTTCTAATTATGAATACGTAAGTAATTAATTAGACTAACTTCTAAAGAAACCCTTGATGAATGAGCAATTGCATGAATGATATGAGCATGATTTAATCAATTATAGATCTTTTGAACTCTAGGCTCTTGAATCTCGAATCCCCCATTTTCTTTATTTTTGTTTATTTGTTTGATCGTCTGTTTATCTTGGTTTAGAGTGTTTAGGATTTTCATTCTTGTTTTAATAACTCTTACGATTAGAATCGTCCTGTTAAGCTTTACTTGAGATTCGACATAGGGTCAACTTAGTCTGTTTACGATAGATTTAGTACTCTTGCGAGAACTTAGAGTGTACAATTTAGATTGAACAATACTCTCTCCTTCCACTTCAATTGACCCATTTTATATTTGTATTTAAAATGTCCATTGATTAAACCCACATATTAATACAATTATATTCACTAGCTTATCTAACCATAATTTATTTACACAACTATAACTTTTAATTTATATAATCAGAAATATTTGAAAATAAGATTAAATCATTAATTGTTATATTATAAGTCACCATTTGGTAGTCTTATTAGATTTCGTCAAGTTAGGTTAAATTTAACAAGATGCATGAGATAAAATTAAACAAGATTGTTGTTTGTTAGACTGGATAAAATTCATGTATTTTTAAGTTATGTTGTAAATTTACATTCTTGTTGTTTAGCCTATTTTTGTTCGTCTAAACTCGTATGTTCATCATCTTTATTCTTGTTGTTTTCCTATTTTGCATGATGTTTCGGGCTCGATTTACGTCTCATTTTATGTTTCATGATCACAAGTTTAAACGAGTGCTAAAGTTGGAAACGGAACGAGAAAAGATCGAGAAATGACGAGAGAATGAAGATGAGAGCCGAGAGCACAAGTCAGCGGTTGCTCAGCCCTAGGAGACCGTTGACTAGACGTCGCGTGTCCCAGGCCGAGCCAACGGCTCAGCAATTTGCCCGCGCGTGGAACTCGCAACTGATCAAGTCAGCAGTCACTGACATGTAGGATACTGCTGACTTGCCCGACGTCTATAAAAAGGCAATGCGTTTCTCATTTGATAGACACATTTTTTCCCATCCTATGCACTTATATTTCGAGTACCTCTCGACCTATTGTTCTAGGGTCAAGATTTATCATTCGTAGTTAGTCGTTTTTTAGATGTAGTATTTGATTACGAAGATAGCCGATTGTAACATTCAAGTTCGTTGTTTTTCTGATCATCGTTTTGGATTAGAGTTCTTCCATTCCAGTTTATGAATCACCTTTTATTTTTGTTTTATATTCCGGGTTCGATTTTACTATTGAGTTCGTTTATTAGTTTATGTTTTTGTGCATCTATTTCCTTCATCGATTCTACGTTATTTTCGATTTCAAATTCCAAGTTACTTTTACTTTCATAATTCTTTCATATTGATTTCAATTTAGTTCTGATTTAGATTGGAATCAATTGTTCATTTTCAATTCGCAACTCGTTTCTTTAATTCACAATTCGTGTTTTCTTTAATTCGCGATTTGTTTCTTCGTTTGTCTTTCTTAGTTTAGAATTTATCTTCTTGCGCAATTTATTTTCTCCGCCTAGTTTTAAATTCTCAAAACAATATTTTACTTGCTTTGTTGTTGAACAAAGTGAAAGTGTATCACCTACTCTAAATAGTTGTTGCGGAAGCTAAAATGAACACACGAGATAATTTTGCGTAGGTTGTGTTAACGAACAACCTACACGGCAGCCTTACGGCCAAAAAGAATAATCAAAATAAGTGTTGTGTTGCTACAATGTTTAGCACCACACAACATCAACACTTCTTACAAAAATACTAAACGTATGATCTTAAAAGACTAAGAATCATACACACTAAACTACGAACTTGATCTGCAAATCGTGTCTATCTAACCTCTTATATCATCTCAAAATCCGCACTCAACTTAATGAATGACTCTAGTATTTATAGATAGACTACATGGGCTTGGGTCCATGAATATAGCAACTGCTGGCCCATGTCTTCACAATTTCCGCAGTTCTGTTGTTGTGCTCCGCAAATCTGCCTGGAATTGTGGAACTACTTTAGTTGGTTGTTGACTCCTGAATTTGTGGGAACAGAATTCCACTAGCATGAATATCTCAACTGCATGACAACAGTTGGTTGTTGACTTCTGGATTTGTGGAACAGAATCCTACTAGCATAAATATCTCAACCGCCTAGTAAGACTTGGTCTTCCCTCTAGTCTCCGTGCATCCTTCAAGTCTTCGTGCATCTGCCAAGTCACCCTTCCACGTGGTTGTGGACCTGGATGCTGAGTCACTGCCAAATCAGCCTTCCACGTGGCTGTGTACCTGGATGCTGAGGTCAACAACAACATTTCTGTGAAGAAACACAAAAACACACATGTTAGGTCAACATCCCAAATAACATCAGACTTAAAATACCTAACACAAAGAATTAAATTGTTCTGCTAAATCTTTCTTGAGAATACGACTTTGGTTGACTTATCATTGCTAGATGATCTCGTTAGATTGCGAGCGACTTCAAACAATTTTAGTCGAAAACTTATCCTTATAAATACACTTTTGTTACCAAATACCTTTTTCAATATATTTCAAGCTTCATATGAATCAATTCAATCAGATAAATTAATTTGCCATAATTCAAAAATAAATAAATAAAATTAGTTGCTCTAAATCTCAAATATTATAAATCCTATATTAATAAAAAAAAATTCAAAAACAATTAATTTATTTACCACATTCCACTGTTGCAAAATAAATAAGATTCTTCTTCAAATCGGCATTTCTTTTTGCAAATCAAATTCTTCCGCAAATGTCTTCAAATTGGAATTTCTCGATGATCTCCGATTGCATCAGATTTGCGCATACAAATCATAGAAATCAAATTTAGTGAAATTATGCAAATTCAGTGTCATTTCTTCTAAATATTACGAAATAAAAAAAATAGGGGCTTTCACCCTAAATCGAATCCTCGTCTAATTGAAGATGAGATGAGTCGATTTTGGGCAGATCCTCGCTAGAAGCAAACGGCTTTGTCTGGAAATTAAATGAAGGAGGCGGTGCTGTGTGCGAGGGTCGAAGAGAGAGACGTGAGTATGAAGTTATTGTTGCAAGGTTGATGAAATAAAAGTCGAGATAATTAAAGCCACGAATTTTATGGTGTAGCTTTTCTACTATAGAGGGCGGGCTTAGAGTCTAAATCTGGGCCAATAAATTAATCAAACTAGGCTACCAATCACGTGTTTCAACAAGTTAATTTAACCTAACTTGCCACCTTTGTGCTCTTTGCTACGGACAATAACATGTTTCGTATAGGATATTTGCATAATCAATGCATGTAAAAGCTTCTAAAATCTCATGGAGATATAGGACGAAACAAGAATTATCATGTTTGCATTGCATGTCTATTATTAACTCTAACTAAATCAAAATCTCATCGTCTATTATTATTATTATAGCTGTACAATCACCTGGGAAATAAGAAGTGCACACATGTCGCAATTAAAGCATGAACTGATCATTATCATGATATCTCAAAACTACATCATCATCATCATCATACGATATAACAAGGTATCAAATGTTTCCAAAATTGCCCATGGAACTAACTGTACCAGAATTATTTCCCAGCTAACTACTCAAGGAAAGTAATTTTATCGCCCCTCCTCTTTTTACCGGGCTTGGGACCGGCTGAGTCGGGGAAGGGAAGCCCCGACACAGGCAGAGTTACACGACTCTACCTATTCATATATACAAACGACTTAGGAAGACAAATAAAAGAACAGATGATGACAAGTAGACATGAAACTGGTGGACTATGAATGAACACTAAGATATCATAACATAAAACAGGTGTTATATTTTCTTTAAAAGACAAGAAGCAAAGGCGAGTAGCAGATGACTAGGGAAGGAGGTGAAGAAAGACTTCTAAATAAAATACCGACAAAAAATGGGATCTCAATAATGAATTAATATGAAATCTTAAAATATGAAATCTTAATGAATTCATGAACATAAGAGACCATGTGCCAAAACCCACTTGCTTCGTATTTAACATGTCGGGAGCACATGAAGCATAATTTTCCATTCAATATTATGACACTCACAGTCTAATCCATGCAAAATTAAGAGATTTAGCTAATAATAGTGCAAGCATATAGTTCAAGTCAGTAAATTTTAATAGGATCATGACAGGTTTCATCTAAAGGAATAGCTAAATAGCTACCTTACTCTATCCCTATCTAGCTACTGTGCTAATGCTTTATTTCTCCTATTAATTAGACAATGCAGTCGAGGCATATAAGGATCATGTGAGTACATCTAGACAGCAAAAGAAAATTGTTGGACTGATTAAAAAGTGTCAGTAACTCAACCCAAAAGATAGACTGATGAGGAATCTAACTTAGCAAATGAAAGCCAAAAATAGTTGTATAATTCTAACAATTTCAAAAAATGATAAATAGGTAACTTCAGAAGGTTAGGTAGATAATTACGTGAATGTTAACATCACAAACACCGGATCATTTAACAGAAGATTGTAGTCGGGAAGTATGATGGTATATTGAAATTATATTATAACAAGTTGTCATTACCTCACAGAATCTCGCTGAAATAGCAGAGCAAGTTGAAATTATATTATAACAAGTTGTCATTACCTCACAGAATCTCGCTGAAATAGCAGAGCAAGTATACAACATTAGTAATCTGAAAAAATGGACAAGAACCCGAGTTCCATATAGGAAAACAGAGGAAAGGCACAATTTTAAATAAAAAACACTGGGTATAACAAACACTTTGAAATATAATAATAGTTTCTTGGGAATAATACTATTTATATTTGTACATCAAGAAACTTCTTTAGACAGCACTCATGAGATAAATTACAAACAAAACCATAAAATTATCCTCAAGGATAGCCATATAAAACACTTCAAACTCGTCAGCAGCAAATTTCAAATTTCGAGGTAGAGGTCAGAAGCTTCACAAAGTAAGAATACCAATAATAACCAAAACAAAATACCGAGACCAGGGAAGGAAGATACACCAAAATCTCATCTAGCATTTTGTCAGCAGGAAGTCCAACTCAGATCTTGCCTTAGGAAATCACACTTGAAATGATCCTAACAGTTATTGAGCAAAAGGAATGTCACAGCTGTAGAATCCATCATGTGTGTACGGAAGATAAACTAAACACAGCTTGACTCAATGAAAATGCTGAAGATATGCCACCACTTCACAACAGTACAAGTACAACAAAAAAGAACTACTAATCTCCTTTCAAACTTCACGACTCACTGCATTCGCATACCAAGAAGTCAAGAACTATAATGAGCACAGCCAAAATTGCTAACAGCCAGTAACCTCGTCTCCTAACAAAATTGAACAAGAGCCTAACCAAAAGCAAGCAGCATAATCTTCACAAACGCCAATCAATTCCAAAGATGACGGTGCATAGCACATAACTTTTAATTGGAGATGGAGAAAGCACCAAGGTGAAAAGGAGATCAGCCTGCCATGGCATGATATAATCATAGAAAAATTTGAGGGCATAATTGCAACTCCAGAAATCACTTTTCCATCTCATGATCCCCAGCATTCAAATACCCGATAATGCAAGAGATACATCCAAATTGCATGGGTGATGGATCTATTAGCTTCAACCAAATATCATACAAAGCCAGCCTTACACAGGTCGAAAGTAGGATCATCTCTTAAAGCTCCAACAAATCCAAAGTCATAACCATGCATGAAGTGAGCTGCACATCATTCAAACGGTGGAGACGAACAATAATCTAGCACGGCCAAGAACTATAGGCCAATCAAGCAGGAAAGAACAATAACACGGCACAATTTGGAAGGCACCTTAACAGAAGGGAATACTTGAACCACAGCAGTCTACTGAAGTTCTTCATCAACTTTAAAGGGAATAGAACTCCTTAAGACATCCTGCGACAGGTAAAGGCAGACAAGACTATCCACATCTACGTTAAAGAACAAAAGCTATGGAGCAAAGGGAACCAAGCAGCAAAGCAGAATGCATTGCAATGAGAGCTAATAGAAAGCCATCCAAGATTGACTTCTTGAAATTGAAGAGTACAAGTATATGCAACCAGGACATGTAGGTAGAAGAAGTAGAGTTGAAATCAACTACTCCATTCCCTCAGCCACTATCAATCAAGCACATCGCAGTTCTTTTAGCAGACATCCAATTCCATCCATTAATGTGTGCGTAGAACATAACCTCATCAAACGCCAATCAATCCCAAAGATAATACATGGGTTTATCTATCTATGTTACAAACAAAAAGCCGAGGAACCAGAGCAAAGGGAACGAAGCATCAAACCAAACTGTCTTCCAATGAATAATTGAAAACTGATTGACCAGCGAGGATTAGCCATCTGGAAATTAAAGAGTAGAACTATAATGTAGGCCAAAGTCTTGGTATAAGATGGGCTATAAAAAACTATTAAACTCCCTCTGTCAACCAGTAACCACCGAAGCACTTGTTGCAGATTCCCCACTCAGTAAAGAAGGACAAGCACACCCACCAGAGAAGATGGGCCATAGACAAGTTGATGTTGCTCCCAAATGCAAAGCAGAAGTTCAATTTACTGCAACCCAACAAATCCACCCATAATAATTACATGTATTGATTGTTCGGAACAACAGATGAAATGAATGGTTATGCATGAAGAATGAAAACTAATAGTAGGGATGGAATAAGAAGAATGAAAATCATATTTCTTATCCAATGATCCCGTCCACAATTTGAATTCCATCTCCGTGAAATAGGCCATCAGTCACCAGTAATAATACCTAATAATGCATTTGTTTCCCTTCAAAAGCAGGAACACCATGCATACAGAAATGAGGTTGTGTAGAAACAAATTCCAGATTTATAATATTTGAAATCTTAATCAGAAAAAAGCTAATGAAACAAACTCCCGAAGCAAGCGACCCGTAAAAAATGTTCGTACAGATTATACCCCATAAATCCCTTGCAAATTATCTGCTTCAAAGTCAGTTAAACGGCAACTTTAGGCATAACAGAGACCGACTGAAGAAAACAAATCAGAAAATAAGTCTCCAATGGAATTTTTTGAATAGAACTCCTTAAACCGATCATCAGCGATACAACAAAGCAGCCAGAATTCATCAGATCCTTTCAGTGTTCTAGACATTTATGGCCTACAGATTTTGCTTCCACATGCAAAGTAGAAGCTCGATTGCCTGCAACCCAACTAATCCATCCATCATAATTACCTATATTGATTGTTCGGACAACAGATCAAATGAATGGATTCGAATGAAGTATAAAAAAAAGAGAGAGAGAAGCTTATCAAACCAGAATTCTTCATCCCCAAACATCCAAACATCCGACCTCTGAAAAATACAAGGCAAAAAGGAGATGGAACTGACAAGAGACTACTAATTTCTACCCTCCATGAACACTACATCAATGCCAGCATCTAATAGTCCGAATTCAAAAGCCAGGCCAAGACAGCCACACCCTTGCATTAGAAAATTAGAAAAGCCACTTTATAGATAAGAAACTTGGATCAATTGAATATAACCCAAAGGAAAAAAAGACAATTAATAGACAAAAACATAATCAATTGTACTCCTCTTATCTGGGCACTGAAGCTTCTAAAAACCCGTGGATATAATATGTTAGATGAACAAAGGAAGGTAAGTATACCTACAAAATCAAAACCAACAAGAACTAAAGATCACAAGAACAATATTTGTGTCCCTAACATAACAATATTAAGAAACTAAAGTAGGCGAAGAAGGAATGAAGCAAATGTATCCGCAAACCTTCTACAAATACATTGCCCAAAATACCTGAATACAACTAAGAAAACCATAGGAGAAACAATTTGAGAACCATATGACACAAGGGAACATACTGTTAACACATCATCAACAGGTTAACTTGTTAATAAATAAACTAAAATGGAAAAAAGAACCTCTTTCATGTAAAAAATGAGAAATTTGTTTAGCTTGAATGTTGATTTCAACAAAATGACCTCTCAGCCAGACGAGCACCTGGTCATGGTTATTGAAAGAAAAGGGCAATAAAGGTAATTTGAAATGCTGATAATCAGAAAGATACTAAAGAATATAGCTTAACCAATATATGGAATAATTGTTATTAGCCTGGGCTGTCGCAGAGTTGATATCTTTTCAATTGAATAAGACTCTCCATGCCAATTGCTGAAACTTTTTCTTATGCGAACAGTTCATTTGTTTCCCTTCAAAAGCAGTTGAGCGTTACGTGTAGAAACAAATTTCAGATTTAGAATATTTGAAATTTTAATCAGGAAAAAACAAATTAAACAAACTCCCGAACCAAAGCGACCCGTACAAAATGTCCACACAGATTATACCCCATAAATCCCTTGCAAATTATCTGCACCAAAGTGAGGTAAACGGCACCTTTAGGCATAACAGAGACCGACTGAACAAAACAAATCAGAAAATAAGTCTCCAAAGGAAATTTAAGAATAAAAAATCCTTAAACCGATCATCAGCGTAACCCAGGAAACCAGATCATCTTCGACACACCAAATCATAAGCGATTTAAACAACTGCCAGAATTCATCACATCCTTTTAACGTGCTAGCTGCTTATGGCCTACAGATACAATCGAAAGTAAGCGCAAGCACCAAATCGGCAGAAGCATGATCCAAACGAGTAAACCTACCGAAACATTAACTGAAATTCACATTAACGACGCAGACAATCACAACACGTTATATGTAGCGAAAGCTCGCTAAATCATCGGCCTTAGCTAGGTCAGTCAATTCATCAATACGCAATCAACATCAGAATCCAAATACTCGGAGAGATCAGATCAAATCGTGATTTGCAAAACAGTAATCAACTCGGAACCGAGAAACAGAAATCCATCGGAATCAGAAATCATAATCATCAAACTCTGAATCACCAAGTGAGATCGGAATCAGAAATCAAGCATGTAAAGATAGAAGAAACAACCAAATACGAGACGAAAAAACTAGAAGATGGTTGAAGCGGAATGAGAGGGCAGAGTATATATAGAGAGTTTGGGGCAGGAATGGACGCATGAGATTAATTTGATCAAACCGCGTCTATAGATAAGATATTAGTCGGTCATGAGATAGCTTTTGTAAGTACGCGTACGCGTGGACGATACGTAATAAATAACAACTAAATATATTTGTCTTTTTTAGGAAATAAATAAGAAATTATTAATTAAATTACTTAAAAGAGAGGCGATGAGGAATGGGTCAAATTTGGTGGCCACTTCTGAATTAATTAATTATTTATTTTTATAGCCGATTTAGGTCAAACTAATTAAACGCATGCCGTATGTGACCTATTTAAATATGTCAATTAAGCTAACTAGAGGCAAATCTGTTCGAATTTTTTTAATAATAATATTTGTATTATATGTTATAAGGGTGTACATAGATTAAATAAATTAAACTTATATTTGATTCGAAATTTGGTGATTCAAATTACAATTTAAATAATATTTTAAATAGATTTTCAGTACAACTAATATCTGTAAATATTCGACTGAACATATAAATATTATATTTATGCTAATGTCTATATATATATATATAGCATAATATAATATATATATATATAGGAGATAGATTATGGTGAGAATAAGATTGTTAAGGTAATTAAAGGGTAAAATGGTCTAACAAAAACTTACCATATTGTTTATATCATAACTAGTGTGTGGCCCGTCGAAAATCGAAGGGAATTATTGACGTCATATTTAATATATAATAAAATTTAATTAATTAATCAAAATGTAATAATCAAAAAATGAATAAGTGTATAAGTGTCCAACACATAAACATGATTAAATTTGTGGAAAGGAACTGCAAAAACTAAATAAACGTAAGAAAAGTTCAAATATGACCTCGTAATAAAATAGATACGGTTGATCTGTGTAGACTCTATCAGAACATTGTCAGCCTCATCCTGGAGAAAAAAATATTATGTAGCTAAAAATTATCATATAAACAAAATATGGTCAACGGAACCATAAGAATAATGTCAAATGTAGTGTCATACCTCGTAATTTTTGAAAAATTTCATCGTACACCACGTTAACTGTCATGTTATCCGGCTTATTTTCCTTGTCACATATTAAAACTTTTAGGCCTCGTTTGCTAGTGACCCTTGAGATTGTCACATACAATTGACCATGACTGAACACGGGCTTCGGCAGATATAGTCCAACATTAGAGAGAGACTGTCCTTGACTCTTGTTTATTGTCATTGCAAAACATACAGTCAAAGGGAACTGTCTCCTCTGGAATCTAATCGGAAATTTGGTGAAATCTGATGGACTCAATATCATCCTGGCAATAGGAAACTTTTCCCCTGCATTCTTCCCCGATATGTGTTTGGCTTCAATCACACGATCCCCAAGTTTAGTGACAATCATTCTCGTTCCATTGCACAATTCATTGGACGGATCTATATTTCTAAGAAGCATTATGACGCACCCCTCCTTCAATTTAATCTCATGATTCGGCAATTCGGAACACTTGATTGTGTTGAGATACTCAACTGAGTAAACGTCATCATCCATATCAACCACTCCATTTTCTTTGCAAATATTGTCCGAACTAAGGTATACTCGCTCATTAGCAGGAATTTGCAACATGACATAATTATTGATCTCATCAACCATGTCATTGGTTGGTGCTAGAATAGCTCTATCCTTAAATATTTCTGGATTACACGATGCATGCAGTATGTCCTTGTAAGTACCATTCACTATTGAAGCAATAGGGTCACCTGTATCTCGTATGAGAATATCGTCGGACAATCTGACATTAGACTCTCCATCAGCAATGATGTCCTCAATAGTTCCATCACCTATCTTTAGTATTCATTCAGCAAATTCTCCAATTTCTTCATCCTCATATCTGGACAGCCCACTCTGAAATAAAAAAATAATAATTAATATATCATTCACTCAAAATAAAACAGTCCAAAAAAAAATCTATGACATTGTGCTCTATAGTATTTACCTACAATCTCATGTTCTTAGTTAACATAAGAACCTCGCATGAATTCCAAAGTTGAGATGAGCTTATTGAGGCATGCACAATGTCATGTCGAGTTCCATTTGGGACAACTGGCAAGATCTGTCTGAAGTCGCCCCCTAAGACAACAACTAAGCCGCAGAATGGTTTTTCAGAATAATGTCCTTCAGGCGTTCTCATAACATCCCGTAGACTCCTGTCTAATGCTTCAAAGCAATATCTGTGGGTCATTGGTGCCTCATCCCATATAATCAGCTTTGTTATCTTAAGGAGTTCAGTGAGTTCACTTTCTGCTTTGATCTTGATGCATGTGGAACTCTCATCGCAGTCCAACGATATACCGAACCTCGAGTGTGTTGTCCTACCTTTAGGTAGGAGTAGTGAAGCTATGCCACTCGATGCTACAGGAAGTACGATTTGGCCTCTTCCACGTATGGCCGAGCACAATGTTTTCCAAACAAATGTCTTTCCTGTTCCACCATATCCATATAGAAAGAAAAATCCACCTTCACCACTATCAACTGCACTCATTATTCGCTCATAGACCGCCCTTTGCTCAACTGTTAAATACGGATATAACTTCGTGTGCTCTGCTTTCATTTCTTCTATATCGTAAGACATCTCCTCCAATATGAGCAAATTTGTTGCACAAGATACAACTGATTCTTTCGGCAATGGCATGCCTGGGAAGTTGATCAGACTGGTGGAATTCATCGCAAGCAACTTTTCAATTTCTACCAAAGCAAGATTTTGCAACTGTTCATCTGTAAGATGGAAATCTGATAAAAATAAAAAATAAATATATAACATTAGTCTCATGAATTTATGAATTTGGTCAATATGCCAAAGTGGGTTAATTGCACATAGATAGTTATATAATATTTATGTTAAACTTTCAATTTTGATGTGACTTTTGTAATTTAAAAAATATAAACTATTCAAAAAATATAAAAGCTATTGTAAAATTGGATTCTATGCATAATTACGTAAACTAATAATAGTTGGACAATTCATTGAATACTATCCTATATGGTAATGTGGATTAGATGACATTTATATTCTTTTAAAATCAAGATATAACATTGGTTGCATTTATATTTGCAAATTTAAAATTACCTCGTTTCTTGAGAATTTTTCGCCTCTTGTATATGATGTCATCACACAAATATCTCCAGGTTTGGTTCCAAACTTCATCTGGCATTGACATACTATTTGACAGTAGTAGAGTCGTGAAGTGACGTCTTAAGTAATCCCCAGATCCCTAGGAGCTTGCCTCGATAATCCCTTCGATGTACTCCTTATCGTCGTCTAGCAAACTCATAGCGTAACATGCTTCCTTGTAACTCTCCTTAACTACTCCATTCACCCGACGATAATCCTCATGACACGTCGCTCCTCTAACATGATTCAGTAGCATTCTGAGATAGAATATTTTTCCAGTCGACGGTCGAACATGGAAGATGCGTCCAATTGCAAAACTTCTGTCTCTTTTTGTCCATTTTCTATCTTTCTCATTCCAAACATAGTGCTCTGGAGCCTCACTACATAGCAATTTGCGTGCGTCCGAATCAGTTTTATTCAGTTCCATCCACTTTAGGAACTGTGTATCAGCGACGGTCTTCTTTTGCAATACATTATCAATGTAATCTCCATCCTTGAACACGCAAGTTTGCTCTCCTTCCAAATGAAAAGACAATCGTTGGACATGGGGAGTACGATAGTGAATTGGGAATTCAAATATTCTGTAACAATTTCAATAATATTTACAAAAAAACAATTATGACATTTGTTATATCATATTTAACATAATATTACTATAAATGGAATTGAATAAATAAAATAAAAACTAAAATCACAAAAAAATCCATAACCATTATTAATATATATATATATATATATATATATATAGAATTATATTAGTCATACATGTTGACCTTTATTTTATTTTAATTATTATTATGGTTGTTGATTTTTTTTTATTAATGTAATTGATTATTCCATTAATAATATTTTCTAACAATTTCAATAATATATATTACAAAACATTATGACCGTATATTATATCATATTCAATATAATATTACTATAAATGAAATTAAAAATAAAATAAATATTAAAGTTACTAAAAATAACAATATGTAACCATTATTAAAAAATATATATTATATCATATTCAATATAATATTATTATAAATGGGATTGAAAAAAATAAAATAAAAATAAAAGTTACTAAAATAATTTTAATTATAAAGTAATTTAAAATTTTATTTGACTAACAAATTAATTGGACAAATTAAATATTGATGTGTAATATATAATTTTTTAGTAAAATGAGATTTTTAAAGTTTCTAAGATTATATAATTCAATTTTAGTGATTTTTAAAATTTTAAAATCCAAAAAATTTCACATGGGATGATTAATTTTTATGTAATAGGCAAATATGAAACTTATCGGTAGTCGTTTATAAAGTAAATGAGTCATTAATGTTTGGGACGGAGTGAGTAGTATTTATATTATTTCTATTTATAAAATTCTTATATTGATTAATTATATACATAATTTGTTGAAATAATATATTTTGACGAACCAAAATTTTTTTCGTTATCCAAAATGATATAATCTATTTAAATATTTATGTTCTATAGTAGTCATTTTATTATAGTTAACTAAAATAATAACAATAAATATAAAAACCAATAAATTTAATCACTTAAATCTGCGAACGAATTAAATATTTGGTTAGTAAGTGACAATTGAGGAAACCTAAATATATTATGATTTTTTTTACTCTAAAATTCTACTAAAGGTCCATGAATCTTCTCTACACTTTCACCCGACAATATTATATACATTTCATCTGAAAATGGTGCAAATGCTTATTTATCTTGATTAGGAATTGCTCAATCAATTATCCTTGATTTACCTCTCCAATTGTAATAAGAATATATATGTGTATGTGAGAGAAAATAAAATAAGGGATGATGTGTGGTCTTCCAAGTATTTTTTAAAAAGTCTAAAAGAAATATATAATATGAGTATTTAGAAAATATATACGCAGAAGATGATGAATATTGTAGGGTTGCATTTTTGCAGGATTTACTTGATTGCATCTATAATTAAAGAAAGAGAATCGAGAAAGCAAGAAAATAATGAAGATGTATACAAAATTGTATACAAAAAAGAAAATAAGAAATATATTCCTTATATATATTGATGTGATACATGACATATGTATAGTAGACAGTGTTATAATATTCTAGCTACACTTTATAAAATGGATTTACATAACTCATAATATGAATAAAAAAGAAAAATATAAATTACAATTAAACTACATAAGTATGGACTACATACAAACTCACAGTTAGACCAAACATTTGATTTGGAATTGTGGAAAAACAACACTGTCAAATGAATAATTTGTTGTTTATGCGCATTAGATTAATGGAATGGAGTGAGTGGGTGAATCAACCATATCGTCATATATATATAGGCCAGGATAAAAGTTATATTTGGAAAAAATATTATTTATATATCATTTAATATTTAAAATTAATAATTTATTTAATTACGTTGATGGAAAAAATTAATGTAGTAATTAATATAGCTGTTACGATTTATTGATTGATATTAATATAGTAACCGTTTTTAACAATTAATATTTTTAAGCATTTAATTCTATAAACAAAATTATGATTTTTGATATTTTAAATCCAAAAAATTGAGAAAATTCCAAATTTGAAATGGAGTAATTTTTTTTATTTTTTTTATTTTCTCATTTGTAGTAATAATGTAATCTAATGCATCATGAGGTGTTTATCTATAGAGAATTATATCCATCAAGGACATTACCATTCTCAGTGTAAATTTAGGAATAATGTAATCTAATGAAAATATTTTACTGAGGAAATAATGTAATCTAATGCATCATGAGGTATTTATCATAGAGGTATTTATTAGTAGAGGTACTTATCATAGAGGTATTTATCATAGAGGTATTTATCTATGAGGTATTTATCTATGAGGTATTATAAATTTGTGCAAAATATAATGTAAATTTAGTAATAATGTAATCTAATGCATCATGAGGTATTTATCATAGAGGTATTTATTAATCTGTGTAGTTATGATAGAAAGTAATGGAAATGAAGCTGAATTTGATTGGTGAAATTTAATAAAAATAATATCAGGTAAAATTAGAGGAAGAAAAATTGAAGTTGTAATGGGCATTTGGTCGATCATTTGGTAGGCGATGGATGCTAAGAGGGTAAAATTTTAATTATCTGTAAATTATATTATAAAATAATTTAGTTTGATATTAATATTAAGTTAAAACTAAACCTCATATTTAATTGTCAAAAAATATGGAATTATACTTATTTCATTATGTTTTACATATATAAAATATCTATTGTACTGCGTATATTTATCTCTTTGTAATCACTTCTATATATACATTAATATAATACACCTCATATTGAAGGTGATTAATTCACGTTTTATACAGCATGAGTGTTCATTAAGTCGATTTTCGATTCTCGTATTATTCTAGACTCCTTAACACAAATCAAATCCATCCAAAAATAAACCCCAATTTTCGATTTTCGTAAATCATAGTTAATGTAATTGTCTGTTAAATCCTAGTGAGCAAGTCTGCTTTAATGTAATTTTTTGCTTTGGATAGTTAAATTTAAATAAACCAACTTAATATAATATGCACGCGGTATTATATATTCTATAATCCAAATTGACACAAACTCTAAAATAGTAGCTTTCCTATAGAGTAATCACTTTCTTCAATATATTTTCATATTATTCGGTTTTTGATACGATAAAAAGTATGAACCCTAAATCGTAGAAAATGTTGAAAATTTAATGAAAAAATGGTGAAAAGTAAAAAAAAAATTATAATACATCGCTTATACTTGTGTGTTAATTATATTTTCAAGCACCAGTTGCAATTACATAAAATGAGTTAAATAATAAATTCAATGAAATGACAATAATAGTAACTCATATTATTATGTCAATGAAAACCATTATTCAAAAAGAAAATAGCAAAGTCTAAATGGAATGACGTTGAAAACGAAAATATCAAAGTCTCATTGGAATGACGTTAAAAACACAAATAGCAAATTATAAAAATTCTACTTCTTCGAAATCTTCGGTACCGATAACTGTATATTTCCATCATCTATATCGTCGTCGGACAAATCATCATATCTTCTTTTGAGAGGAGTCATATGATTGTTTGTTGAGGTTGAACACGTTTCTTCAATATATTCCTACCATAAAGATAAGAATCTTAAATATAATTGAAATTTAAATCACAATTTTTTATCACATAGTAAAATAGTACCTCTTCATTAGCACCCTTCTTTGTCATATTGCTGCAATTGTTTAACTTGGATTCCACTTCCTAAAATTTTGACATGATTCATTTAATTTTACCAAGGAAAAGAACATAGTCAGCTTACACCGTATCAGATGTGTAATTCATAAAATAATTAATAGACAACAACGTTAAAGAGTTATCAATTCAAAACATTACTTACATGAATTCGTAGGGATGAGAATTGAGATTTGATACTTGAATCTTCTGTTATCTTCTTGACGGTGTAAACACGGTCGGCAAAACGCTCAATTTCAACCTTAAAGAGACATTCTCTCTCCAACATCTTCTCCAAGATCTCAGGCGTTCCATTTATATCACCACTCTTTAATACATCAAATTTATAACATTAGTGTCATTATTTTGATCAAAGAAATTAAAAATAATTGGAGACCATAACTTTAAAAAAACACACAACCTCTTTTTCCATTTCTTCCATTACTTGGGCAGCTGTTTTGGTTAAAAATTGAAGTGCGCAATCCTCAAATATAGTGAAGTAGAGACAATCACTACAATCCTCTACAAGCACCTTCAACATATATCTAATAATATTCATAACAAATAAAATGAATTATCAAGAATGTATTATGATAAATACAAATTTATTACGTCAAAAAACACTTCGTTATCTGTGCAAACTAAATTAAATTAGAAGGTAAATAAATTCAAATGCATAAAGTACTTTGCAATGTGAGGCGTGTGGTGATGACTGATTACATGGTTTTTGCAGTATTGAAATATCACATAAATTAACACACCTAATTAAAGAAGAAATAATTGATGCGATAATTAAAGAGGTTAAATTATCGGTGTTTGAAATTGAACCAGTTCTGTAAAACACGAAGAGCATAAAGCTATTTAGGCCTAAAAGATGTACTCATGAATGAGTATTTTGGGATTAAAACATTTGGGCTGATAAGAGGAAAACCAACCAACATTTTGGGGCTAAAATATTTGAGTTCGATACGATAAATAACAATTTATTACGTCAACGATAAATTAAGTGGTGTGACTAAGATATATAATAGTGATACCTGGGAACTATTGATCCAATCTGACGGTTGCACTTCTTGCAAACGTCTCCAACTTTAGTGCCTCTTGGAACTCCTTTGTGACATTTGTCATTCCCGCACGAATCATAAAACCATGACTCTGTTGGGTGAAAATCCTTTATTATGCCTTTGCATATGTAAGTGCCACCCTATAATAATGGAGTTATAATCAATAACATTAGATAATACATTATGAAAATGGTATTTAAATTATTAAATACTAATATTGATACCTCATGTGAGTCCTTAAACTCATCAATTGTTTTCGCTAAAGTGGTATTAAGCCAATCCATCATTTTCAAATCTGATCCGTAACTTGAAATGTTAGTGATTGAATCACTAATTTGAATTCCATTGTGCGCACCTCGTCTTTGTGTTATTATAAGATGATTAAAGAAATATAAAAGTTCGGTGAGTGTATATCAAAAATACGATAGTCAAACATCAAAATATGAATCATATAATCAATTGCTAACCTTTTGATTAAATCCTTAACTTCTTGAATATCAGGTTGGATAAAAAGTTTGGTGGCATTCTTCATTGTTGAAACTTTAGTCCCTAAAAATTCAAATAACTCGTGAGCAAGTATACACAATTTCAATCGGTTGGGCATGAGAATGGAGATGAATAAACGACAACCTTTGTAGTTTGATATATTTGCAAACTGCAAGGCGATCATCACGGGTTCCTTCACATCAGCTGGCAAATTTTCCATGAATGATTTAAGCTGATGGGCACAGGACTCCCACAATACACATGTTACTTTAGTCCCACTATCACAAAAATATGGTTACAAATTAAAAATATAATAAAAAATTGAAAATACATTGTAAATTAATTAAAATTAAAATAAAAAAATTAAATCATACTCAACATCGGTTATCTCCACATCAGCAGTAGCTACTTTTCCACCCCTCATTTCAACATTCTTTATTTCAACTGTTCGGGTTTTGACTTCTCCCAAGATATCTGCAACATAAAGTGAAGCGCAATTATAATATAAAATACTAAATATAATATATATTGAACATAATAATATGTTTTAGGCTTTTGACATATTTTACGTACCCAAGAAGAAAGTTGCATTGTGCGTGAGAATATCCTTAAAACTAACAAAATTAAACCCATACTCTGGAATTTTTACAAATTCCTCTGGTTCATACACCTTTGTGGCAAGACCAAATCCTATCCGCCACAGATGATCTATCTTTGCTGTTTGAAAAGGAGAATTCTCAAGGATTTGAAAATTCTCAATTATGTATATATGACCCTCGTTGAGTAAAGGTGTGAATCGTTTTTTGTACCCTACTGAGATTGAGGCTTGCATTTTGTCACCCTGCATTCAAAAAGAAATCTCATTGTACATAGATAACAAATGCAATTGAATATGAGCACGAGTATTGTTCATAGTAGGAATTTGTACCCATTCATCAACCATGATCAACTCATGCCCCTCTTTACCCAACTTGTCTTTCTGCACCCAAAGGCGAAGGATTCGCACAGTCACCACTTTCTTTCTGGTCTGTTCATTGATGGAGCTCAAACCTATGGTTTCCTTGGAGCTTGACATCATAGTTTTGATACGTAAACAGATTATCATCAATTAACTGCAAAATTTAACAATGCAGTGACAATAAGTTTCATCATGAGTGTTATGAAAAACTGTGAACATACATAACAGCCTAGCACAGAATCCTCTTCAAATTTTATATATAATCCTCTACATATAAGATCAAATAATGCAATTCGTGGCTGGAAGAATACTGCAAGCCAACTGTTTGACGAAATTCCTGAACTAAACGCCACTAAGAATTTCTTCTGACGTTATATCATCATTTATAAAAATTAAATATTGGGATTTATTATGTGGTTGTAACTGAAACAAATAAGGTTTCAACTAAATTTTGGATGGCTCAAACCCATATCCATGAATCCAGACTCGCATAAAATGAGCAAACTTACAGACCTCATAACAAACACCCAACATAAATAACTTATTCTCACAGAAATTGATACGATAGTCATCAAAAACGGAGTTGTGCAAATAACAGAGAGGAAGGAAAAAAACACACACACCTAAATAAAACTGAAGCATACAAGGAAAAACACAATACACCAAAAAGAAATGCACAACCACTCAAACTTAGTTAATGATCACATTTACCTACATTTGCTCAATCCTAAATAAAATGCAGAAGAAACGATTAAATTGGGTTCAACGACCGCATCTAGCAATAGAAGAACTTTGCAGATCAAGAACTTTAGCAATCCGTTCTTATTACACTGAACTACAATCTTTCAAGAGTATAACCGTACCTTTGAAGTGCTGCTGGAAAATGAGCGTCTCCCTTTATCGCTCTAGCTTCGAGTTTCTCGCTGTATCACTGGTAAAAAACTCAGTTTTTCCTTTGTCCGAAGTGCCGCCCCTCTCGTTCAAAGGACTACAAATTGAGTATAATGCAGTGATTTGGAGTTCCAAACAGATGAAAAAACATAATTTGTGCTTCATTTTTGGATGGATTTGATTTGGAGAAACAAATTTGGGGATTTTGGGCTTCATTTTGGGGATTTGATTTGGAGAAACAATTTTGGTGGAGAAAATTGGGGAATTGGATATGATGTGTGCGTTACTGCGTTACCAAGAATGTATGCTGATTTGGAAAATTTATATATAATCCTCTACATAAAAAATCAAATAATGCAATTCGTGGCTAGAAGAATACTGCAAGCCAACTGTTTGACGAAATTCCTGAACTAAACGCCACTAAGAATTTCTTCTCACGTTATATCATCATTTATAAAAATTAAATATTTCAAGGCGTAATGTAGACATTCGGGTCTAATTTTCAAAGTCATTTCGGAATATTCGCTCCCCTGAATATGATGATCTTTCAAATCTATGAATTTTAATATCATAAACATATTCCAATAAAAATAAAGAGTACATGACATACATATATATGTGTATTGCACAAGTTGCCTCATTAAAAACTTTAACTAAGAAAACCTCGTGGAAAACTTAGTAAGGTAAAAATAGTACAACCAATTAGTCTTCTCGACATAATCTCCAGGATTATTTATTTGGTCATCAAGATCTAATCTTCTTGATCATGTATAAATTGTCGCTCCCCCTCAATAAAATAACATAAGCACAAGAATTCAAATATTCTTATTATATTACTAGTGGAGTATATTTGTGGGGAGAAAATTAAGTATACACATATGTCGTTGCTCTACTGGAGCTAATTTCTGCAACGCATTTTATTATTCATTATAAAAAATAATGGGGATGTATTACATGTCCTACTGTTTTAACGTTTTTGGTCTCGTTTCCATTGTGTTTATGGTCTCATAATGCTTATGTTTGTCGTTCAAGATAATATTTTGGTTTTCTATATGCTACATTGTAGGTGAAAATTGACAAAATGGTTAACGAGCCTTGACAAGAGAAACGAGACCAAAATACGAAGAAAAAGGAAAAATATGCACCTTGGCCGAAGATGGGCCTAGCGCTCGCTAGATCAGAGCGCTGCAGCAGACAGAACAGGGGCCTAGCGACCGCTACCCCCTAGCAGTCGCTAGCCCCTGGGAACTTGAAGGCAACAGAGCATAGGGGTAGCGATCGCTATCCCCCCAGCGGTCGCTACCCCTTGACGCTGGAAAGATGATCAGAGAGTCAGGATAGCGAACGCTACCCCCTAGCGCTCGCTAGCCTGACGGACTTTTTCTTTATCTATTTAAATCTCCACCGCGATGCAGATGACAGACTTCTACACTTCACGTTTTTGTACTTCTAGTCTAGGGTTTAGACCACGAGAGAAAACACTTTTAATTTAGTTTTTCTTTAATTGTTCATTCCTTTCAATTTCGTTGTGGATTCGTTCGTGATTCAAACTCGGAGTACTTTAATGAATTATTTTTCCTTTCAATCCGTGTGTTCTTTTTAGCTTTCTTTATTGCTTTATGATTTATTTTCTTTCTGCTCTGTTATTGATTAGTTTCCAATTCAGTAATACAAATCTTTCAATCATGTTAATTAATCAATTCAAAACATGTTTCAATTCAGTTTCCTTAATTCATTGTTCTTAGATTTAGAGTTTAATTGGTTTCTTAATTCTTGCCTAGGTAATTCGTATTTTAAATTCTTCAATCTCATTCGCCTAGATAAATTAATTAGATTAGTTAGAACATCAAAACATCTTCTGTTAATTGCTTTCTTTTCTGCAACATAGATAAAGTCCTGTTTAGCCTTCCTTGAGAATACGACTTAGGATCAACTTACTCCTTATAACGAATTCGAACTCTTGCGAACAATTTAATATAATAAATTGGAAGTATATTGGCTGGAAACATTCTTCGTGCCCGATACTGAGTCCCTTTATTGGATAGTGGATCTGGTCTAAACAACGCTACGTACTGACAGTTTAAAATAAGTTGGAACAAAAATTTGGCGTCGTTGTCGGGGAAGACTTTAGACATTTATTTATGATGCTTTTTATTTTATTTTATTTTGTTTATTCATTTGCTTCCGCAAGGTGCGTTTGATCTTCTCTTGGTTTGTGTATGCTAGGTCGCCGAAGCTTGAGACAAGAATTGGTACCCTACGTTGACAACATTAATAGAGGAGAAGTCGTGCTTGAGGAGCGATTTAGGGACGTTGTCAACCTCGCCACATTATTCGAAGAACAACTAGTAATAATGGCCGAGGAAGATGAAGCCCCTAGGAAACTCGGAGATTTTGTCAGGCCGACATATGGCATAACCGCATCCGCTATCGTGCTCTCAGCTGCGGGGAGGAATTATGAGTTGAAGCACAACCACATCAACTTGCTCCCTTCATTCTACAGACTGCCTAACGAAAATGCACTTCTTTTTATCAGGGAGTATTCAAGTGGAAAAGTTAGTCTCATTATATTATAGATAGAATATTCATCAAAATGACTAGTGATATCTTCAATTATCTTTATATAATTAATGCAAATCATATTCCTCAATTAAAGACAATTCATTTTGATCTTAGCCGATCTAAGATTTCCGGCCCCCTTTTGGTGCATTATTGGATAGCTCATTGTCCCCCACTATGATATTGTATTACGAGGGGAGGAGAGAAAGAACACATGCATGAAGATTCTCTTTCGGAGGTTCAAGAATCTATGAAGGACATCGCAAAAATATTTTAACATCTTTTGAGAGAATGTCACTTGTTTTGCATGCAAGACCAACCATTGCCAACTCTTCCTCTAATCATCTATATTTACCCGACTTATCTTTATTTATCTCTTCATCATTATTTGATTCTTGGACCCAAAGAAACTTATTGTGTTTGGTATCTTAGTTGAGTAATGATAAGTTGAGTTAAATATAAACAAGGGAGGTGTAATCTAAAATAATCTAAAATGAATGAAATTACTTTTATAACCCAATCATATTTTCTTCGAATTTTCTTCATCCTTCATAATTCCCTTCTGCAATGCATCTCCATCGGTGCACTGCATCTCCATCTTTTCTTCAGAAATTTGTCTCTCTCCCTCTCTTTATCCGGCAAGAAAATTTGAATGGCTTCTCCATAGATGGACCCAGATATCTATTTTATGGGCAAAAATTATCAAAATATTCTCACCTTCTTCTCAAATTAGCTTCTTCTCTCCAAATATCAATTATATATCAAAAATTTTCCACATACTCAATTCAAGATAACACAATATAAAAATTATTCATCTCCGTATGCGCCTTCTTCACCTATTCCCCGTTTCGACGAAGGTGCACAACCCTACCCTTTGTCTCCTGTCTGCACCTTCTTCGACCATCCCTCACCCCCAGCCCCTGCCCCTGACCCCCCTCTGTGCCGCCTGCGAGGAGAACGACGGCAATCCCGACACCAACCTTTTTGGCTTTCGCTGTTTGCTTCTATCTATGCGAGTTTCGCAACCTACTATCCAAACCTAGTAAATTGTTGAGAAAGCTTTAATTTTTTGAGCTCATGGTCGAGTTTTTCCATAAATCAAGAAGAGAGAGAAAAGTCTTGATGATAAGGATGAATCAACCCATATGAATCTATTGACTATTGACGATGGTGGGAGGGAGCAAGAATGTGAAATTCTTTGACATAAGAGAGAGAAAAGAGAGGAGAGAGGAAAGAGAGAAGAGAAATGAGTGTATTTATGAATAAAGGGTAAAATTGAGAATTTTTTAATAAAAACATGAGTTTAAATTTAACTTAGACTCCACTTGAGTCACACAAATATAGCCCAACAGTATTTTAAGAGCGGGCTGGAGTTTTAGCACGAAGTTTGAAAAAAAGGCTACCACACAAATGATATACCATAGTTACCTTTCCTAATCAGTGTTTTAAGGGCTACCAAACACACCCTAAGGGTCTATTTGGTAGATAGATTAGGATGAGAGTGGATATGTTAAATTTAGTAGGGAGAGTTAGGATGTAAGGAGTTAAGTTTAATATGGGTTTGTGTTTGGTAGATAAGATAAAAAGTGAAATAAAATTTATATGTTGTTTGGTAGAAGTGTTTAGACCTTAGATAAAGTATTGCAAGTACGATTTTGCCCTTCAAATTTATACGAAAGTTAAAATTAATTTCTTAGAAAGTTAAAAGTCGCTAAAATTAAGATTCCAAATTACAGTAGCAAAATCCAAATTCCTCACTTCTTCTTCAAATTAGTCTCTCTTTTCCCTAAAATTAGTAGGATTTAGTCTCTCTTTTCGCTAAAATTTAAAATTCCAAATTCCTCACTTCCCTTCTTCAACACGGCGCTCCAATTCCAATTCCTACAGAGGTAAAGTAAGATTCTCAGAATTTTCGCAATGTTTACCCAAATTCTCGGATTTTTCTTCATCTTCAATCTCGCTCTTCTCATTTCCCCCAATTTTATTGATGTTTGTTTAATCAAACTGCTTTTTTTCGGCTGCTCATTTGGCCCCGCGAAGGTACGAATTTTATTTCAAGAAGGGTTGTTCTGAAATTGATTGGTTGCAGCTGCTATCACCAGCTGATAAGTGAGAGCGAGAACAAAGCCATTTGGATGGGTTTGCAGCGGCGATCAGCTATGATTGCAGTTGTGGCTTGTCTATTGGTGCTCAGAAGGGAAACAGAATGATCGATCTGAAATCCAGAAAT
>JAPKLX010000757.1:0-19947 GCA_026898415.1 Leonotis leonurus
GCAGAATATATGGCAGCTGGAAGTTGTTGTGCACAAATACTGTGGTTAAGACAACAGCTTAAAGACTATGAGATTGATGTCAAGGAAATACCAATTTTTTGTGACAGCTCAAGTGCTATAGCAATTACACAGAACCCAGTGTTGCACACCAGATGCAAACATGTTGACGTGAGACATCACTTCATAAGAGATCATGTTGAAAGAAAACATGTACAGATTGAGAAAATACATACTGAAGTTCAGAGAGCAGATATCCTCACTAAGGCATTACCAGAAGAAAGATTTAAGATGCTTTGTGGAAAGCTAGGACTCTTAAATCTTGAGGATAGAACCAGATTGATCTAAATCAGATTGATCTAACCAGATTGATCTAAACCAGATTGATCTAAACCAGATTGATCTAAACCAGATCATTATGATCCAGATTGATAAAATCCTACAGGGAAACAAAAACAGATCATCATGATCCAGATCACTAGAAATTCCTACAGGGAACTAACACCAGATCACTAACACACATGTCAATTCAGATTAAATAAAATTCCAACCAGGAATTACTAAAAAGCAACCAGATTGAACAGAGACAGAAAGCTAAACCAGAGAGTCTCAAACCAGCAAGTCTCAAAGTGAAGTTAGTTAAACTTTAACAGAAAGTTGAACCAGAAAAGCTTCAACCAGAAAGATAAGAGATATCATGAACAGAAAGTGATTAACAGACGCTCAACCAGATTGACCTCAACCAGATTACCCAATGACACGTGGATTAATATTTATTATTAATTATTATTCCATTACTTGGTTAAGGGGGAAAGGTCAACTATATACGGCGACTAATTATCTCTATTCTAACATTAGATTTCAAAATCATCTATTTTTGATGATTGCATGCAGTAATTGGGAGACGTGATCGAGAAAAATATCTACCAAATCTAGAAAAAGGGAGATAAAAGATTGCATCAAAAATAACGCGCCATCTCATAACCGTTCGATCATAGCGCGTGCATCATACGAAAAGAAGAGGCGACTATGGGTAGAAAACCTAGTACATGGAAAGGCGGGAAAGCTGTAAAAAGGGAAGAATTTCTCAATATTTTATTACCTTGTTTATCTTCTCTTTCGCGTATATAGACTGATAAGGCGGTTCGTGTATCACTTACGCTCACAAACCTTTTTCAAACACTTAGCAAATTTTCTGCCTCCCAAAATTCTTTCTTGCAAAATTCTCTCTTTTTAGCAAAAATGGCTCCCAAATCGTCTGCTTTTCTGGAACAAGCAACCTATCTGAAACCTTATATTCACCAAGACCTTTTTGCGGTTCTTGATACCTTCGGGTTTCATAAACTGGAGAAGGCATTTGATCTCGTTCGTCAGTGCAAAGGTTTCATGTTTTCGCTTTTAATTTGTATTCTATGTCTAAATGTTTTTACTCTGTATCTTTTCTCTTGTATGTGATATCTGTAAATTACATAGAACTGCATAAACTGTTCTTGTGGCACTTATACTTCACTGATGGAAGGATAGTGCTCACATCTATACTGCTATGTTCATTGTAGGTTTCCACAAGATTATATCCTCACACCCTGTGCACTTCCTACCCAAGGAAGTTGCTGCCTTCTACCTCTCGTGGCAGGGAGAGAGAGGTGGAGATGAGGCCACCATCAGGGTGAGTAAAGGAAATACAGTAAGCAACACACCTTACAATGTCATCAACATCATCAACGCTGCGTACAAGGTGAAGGATGAGGGACTTGACCTTGGAGAGATTACTGCAGAACAGCTGCAAGAAGCTGTGGAAATGGTCATGATAGTCCCTATCCACTACACCAACAGAATGTTTGTCCGTGCACTTCTCGCGCCAGAGTTCAGAATCATTTTTGAATTCGTACAGAGGATTTTCTTAAATCACAATGGAACCTATGACCAGGTGACCCCCGAGAAATTCAGGATATTGGCCGCCGTGGTTCTTAATCTGCCAGTCAACTGGAGCAGGATCTTGTACGATCTGTTGGCAAAGGAGGCCAAAATGATTTTATTTGTGAAAGGCAGCTCTCCTGGAATTGAAGTAAAAAGAAGCAGCCTGCGTCATTCAACAAAGATAAGCTTTATGCTTGAGTCATTCTTCCCTCAACATCAGTGGGATACAATGGTTGAATTCAACACTAGGCAGCATTTCCCAAAGGATCAGCATCAGCTGGAAATGTCAATGGGCATTTCAGCAAACTTGATTGCCAGAGCTAAAGATCCTGTAGTCTTCAGAGCTCTGATGGAAATGGGGAGTTCAAATCCTATCTGGATACCTCCTTCTGGTTCAGCAGATCGATCCACAAAATCTCAAACAACTAAGGAGAAGCAAACAGAGAAAACTCCTATCAAGAGAGTAACCAGAAGAGCCAGTTCTGTTGAAACAGATACCTCTACCGCAGCACAGCAGCCTAAACTCAAACGCAGAAGGCTTCACAAACTGTCTGCTGAGATACAGACCGAAGCACCTGCTGCTGCAGAAGCTGCTATCCCTCAACAGGAGGTTGAGGAGGAAGAAATGGTAGTGCTGGTTGATGAACCAGAGGATGTGGAACCTCTGTCAACAGTACACCCAGATCAGCCCAGGGATTTCTCCCCAGCTCATACGATCAGCTCATCTTCTGCTGAGCCTCTAGAACAAATCAATGAAGAAGATGAAGAAGCAATTGAATCTTCAGATGAAGATGTGGAGAATAAAACAGCTCAGACTGTTATAAAAATGATTGAAGCAGAGGCTGACAGAGCAGTAATCAGCACATTTCCAGGCATCCAGCTCACACCAGAGAGCTATGATGCCGCAAAAAGAGTCAAATTGCTGTTGCTGATTAAAGACAAGGAGTTCTATGTTTTAGATGCGCTTCTTAAAGTCCGAACAATTGACCAGCTCAAGGCAGAGGAAGCCACACTGCTGAATATATTTGAGAGAAAGCTACTCACAGTCCATTCTCGCAATTGCCCAGCTCGAAGCTCAGAAGCTACAGATCAATTTGAGAGAAATTTATGAGCAGGCTGGCAAGCTCCAATTTTATGACAGTGTAGTCGATCTTGCAGAAACTGAGACTCCATCTGCTGCTCACCAACAGGGTGCAGCAATAGCAGACCCTGCACCAGACCAGGTCATGACTGACACTGGTGTGCAGATCACCACCCCACCTGCACCAACTGAGGAAGAACCTGCATCAGCAGAGGAAGAACTTCTTGGTCAGACCATTGGCGGTGAAATTACAAATGAAATTATCACTCCCGCTGTTGCCGCAGCACAGAACGTTCATGTGCAGTCATTCACTCTGGAGGACATATTGATGGACCAACATCAATCACTGTCTCATACACAAATCCGAGATCTCATCTCCCAGAAGGTGAATCAGTATATGTACGGCACTCTGACCACAGTCCAAGATGAAGCCACACGCATACTGACAGAATTCAACGACCATCTGCAATCTCATGTCAACCAGATCGACACTGATCTGAGGCGTCTCTGTCGCTTGAAACTTGAGGAGATAAGCAAGAAAATGGATGATGACAGAGCTGCAGCTGAAGATCGTAAGGCACAGATTGATCAGAATCTGTTCTCTACAGAATTCAAAGTGAAGGAAATGTACAAGATCATCAGTGCTTTTGCAGCTAAAGAGAAAGACATGGTACATGCCATTGTCCAGGAACAGACTGATGGTCTCACAGCAGATCTAGTCAAAGAGGCCAACTCCTACACCAGATTGCTACTCAGACAGTTCGAAACAGACGGCAAAACTTTTGTTGAAAGGAAGCTACGAGATCTGCAACATCCCACGTCCACTCTGATCAAATCCTATTTTGATGAAACAGCAGACATCAAGGCAGCTCAAGAAGAGATTCAATCTGATCTGGCCAACAAACAGACTTCTCTTCAGAAGCAGATCAATGATTCCAATCTCAACATCACCTCGCTGCTGTCTAGCAGATTTGAATCCGACAAGGAGGTCGCTGAGCTGAAAAACGAGGTCACCTCTCTCAAGACATTCATTCAATCCTTCATTGATGATGTCGAAAAGGGGGAAGGGAGTGCAAAGAGAATGCCATCTGCTGCTGCTGCGCAAGAAAAGAAGAAACAGAAGAGCTTGTCTGGATCTGGTACTTCAACTGCAAAGAAACCAGCCATCACAACAGATCAACCAAGCTCTGCCAGCCCACCCTCCTTCCAAGCGCAGAAAACCTTCACTCCAAGCAGCTCATCCCAACCTCCCAAGAAAAAGAAAAGAGCTGGATCAAGTTGGTTCTCCTCTGCTCCTATACGCAGGTCACTGGCAAAACAGGGAGAGACCAACTGGGTCCCAGATTATCTGAAGGAAGGTTTTGAAGGGCTAAAGTATGGATTCATAATGTGCCGATATTTTCTCAAAGAACCTCTCTACTGTGAGGGGACTCCAAATGAAGCCTTCGATCTGTACATGGATAGAAATGATGCAAAGGATTTGGTGGGAGAAATCAGAGCTGCTGCTGCTAAAGCCAATGTCCAGATAACTGCTCCAGAAAGGGAGTTCAGGACCTGTCCCACTATTCCTGGGACAGATCTCCCGGACAAAACCTTTCTGCTGAATTTCATAAACCAGCTAGCAGAAAACAGAGGGTACAAAGTGGATGCTGAAGATCCAGATTACATTAGAGTAAGAGAGGGAGTGTATGAAAGTGTTCAGCTCATCTCTGACGAGACCAGAGCAAAATTGAAGAAACAACAGGAGGAGAAGAGAAAGAGCAGATAGTCTTTTCATTTTCTACCTTTTATGATCTGCACTTTCTCATTCTTGTTTTGGATATTTGTAAAACTCTCTTTGACTCTATAAATATATGAATCCAGTTTGAGTTTCTGATGACAACATTTTATTGTCCAGAACACATATAAAAATATCCTTAAACGTTATAAACTTAATAACGTAATCTGATCAAACTGGAAAACCAGACCAGACCGACCTGTATTATGCTGATAGGATCCTTTTGTAAAAAGTGTGGTTTCGACATCATCAACAAGGGGGAAATTGTTGGGAACCCTAAAGATTAGTGTTGATGATGGTCTTTCGAAACACACTTAGCTGGTCTGTATGTTGACCTGTTCCTCGTGTAAAATCCAGGTCACTATAGTTTAAGTGATTTCTGTTTTGGAACTGATTAGGAGATGACTTATAATGTAAAGGATATGTTCCTATAGAAGTCATTCTCAACTTAGAATAGGATGAAGGTCAAGATTTCACGCTCAAAGGAATCGATCTGCTGTAACAGACAGCGACCAGATCGATGACCAGATCGATGACCAGATCGATGATTACAGCGATGAACCAGAGCGATTGAGTCATCAAGCCTTTAGCTGACATCATCCTACACATCATATGCACTTGCCACGTCAAGATCAAGATCCATCCAACAGGGTTTGGAAAGTTGATCTACGATTAAAACATATAAGGAAAGAGACCGTTAACAATCTGATTTCCATAAATCAGAGATTGAGTCAACCTTTCCTATATGGCAAGAACAGATATGATGGAAACCATTGATTGGCAATATACCGTCTATCTCACACCAATCAACAACGGCTAGAATTTCAATATTCAATGCCTATATAGTTGAAGTCAACAATCTGGAAAACATAATAAGAAGAGAATACGCACGAACTATACTGCAATTATCATTCAAGCACTCTGCATTCCAGACTTAGAGCTTCAACATCTTGTGATTCTACATCACACCAACCACCTCGATTCAAGTCTGTCTTGTCGAGAGAAAGGAGATCACCCTGCTAGCTAGTAGTTTTCTAGTGGTAACGTAGAGGTAATCTGTTGTAAAGGGACACGACCCTTCATTCGTGCATAAGTATCAGTCTAGTTGTGATTGGTACTTGTGACTCGTTCTCCACGAGTATAAAGAAGCAGAGTATCCTAGTAGTGGATAATCTGGTCTAGGTTTGACCAGATCGTGGACGTAGGGATTTCCCGAACCACGTTAAACATCGTGTGCTTTACTTTTCTGCATTCTTATTATCTATTGTTTATTATCCTAACCTTCTGCACTATCATATTAGCTGCATTCTCAATCAATCTGTTTAAACTATCCGGTTTATTCCTTAAGGTTTTCAAAACAAGAGCAATCATTAATCCACCATTATTCCGCACTCACTCTACACTCAAAAGGTAATAAGATCACTCTTATTATCTGTTAAGTGTTTTCACCTTGAGAGTAATCTGTTTGGACTAAACCAGATACTGATCTGTTTATCGATCTGGTCAGTCATTCCAAGCAATTTCTTATACAAAATAGCTTGAGCTCTCATATAAATTGTCAAGTAAACTGAAAAGTTAGTATTTGGTGTATTCCCCCCCCATACACCAAACCTTGCTCTTTCGGGACCAACACGTATGATAAAAATCACATATGTGACGCTTGTCAAGCTGTAAAGAAAACCAGATCATCCTTTACAAGCAAAACAGCTCATTCAACATCAACGATACTAGAGCTGTTACACCTTGATCTGTTTGGACCAGTCAAACCACTAAGTATCAATGGGAGAAAGTACACATTGGTAATCATAGATGATTACTCAAGATTCACCTGGGTCATCTTTCTGCTGAAGAAGAAAGAAACCCTAGACAAGCTCCCTGACTTTCTAAACAAGATCACTAAACAGAAAGAGATGAGCATAACATCTATCAGAACAGATCGAGGAACAGAATTTCTCAACCAGAAGATTGAAGCATATTGCAACAAGATGGGAATCACTCATCAAACATCTGCTCCTCGAACTCCCCAACAGAATGGAGTTGTTGAAAGGAGAAACAGATCACTCAAAGAAGCAGCACGCACAATGCTTAATTCAACCAATCTACCGAAGAAATTCTGGGCAGAAGCTATATACACTGCCTGTTATACTAAAAACAGATCATCCATCACAATGAGACATGGAAAAACACCATATGAGATTTGGAACAGCAGAAAGCCTAAGATTTCTTATTTTAGAACTTTTGGCTGTTTATGTTACATACACAATAATGGGAAATCACAGTTGAAAACCTTTGATAGCAAAACTGACCCTGGAAAATTCTTAGGATATTCTGATGTCAGTAAAGCTTATCGAGTTTACAATAAGAATTCTCATATTGTGGAAATAACACCTCATGTTGTTTTTGATGAGTCTATTGTTGAGTACAGATCACTAGATGAAAAGCAGACAGAAAATCAGGTGACTACCAGAAGGAGGAATGAACTATTACTGGAAGATATTCTTATCTGGAATTCAAAGAGTGAGGATGAAGAAGTTATCACTTCACCTATTGCTGAAGAGATCATACAGCAAGGGGGAATATCACTGCACAATCTGGATGTGAACAGATCATCAACAGAAAACAATGAAATAATTATTACAAATGATGATCAACATCCAGAAGAAAGTCCAGATGAGAATCCATTTCAAGCTATATCAACAGCACACCCTGAATTTGAGGAACCAACAGATCAACCTGATCCTGAGTTATCTGATGAAGAAATGACTAGGAGAAGGAGATGGATACAAGACCATCCACCAGAACAGATCGTTGGGAACCCATCAGATCGTGTGAAGACCAGAAGAATGCATGGAGAAAGTGCATTGTTGAGTTGTTACCTCTCTCGCATGGAACCATCTGATGCTTATGAAGCACTCCAAGATGCAGATTGGATAACAGCAATGCAAGAAGAACTCAATGAGTTCTAAAGAAATGAAGTCTGGTATCTCGTGGACAGACCCAAACACCAAGGAGTAATAGGTGTAAAATGGGTGTTCAAAAACAAACGAGATGAGAATGGTGAAGTAGTCAGAAACAAAGCCAGATTGGTAGCTAAAGGCTATAATCAACAAGAAGGCATTGATTTTGATGAAACATTCGCACCAGTAGCCAGATTAGAAGCTATAAGGCTGTTTCTAGCATATGCTGCTCACAAACGGTTCAAAGTATACCAGATGGATGTCAAAAGTGCCTTCCTCAATGGTATTCTTGAAGAAGAAGTATATGTGGAACAACTACCTGTATTTGAAGAAGCAAATCCAGATCAGAAAGTATACAGACTGGCTAAGGTAGTCTATGGTCTAAAACAAGCCCCTAGAGCTTGGTATGAGACCCTATCATCTTTCCTACTAGAATCTGGATTTAGAAGAGGATCTGTTGACAAGACTCTGTTTATCATCAAAGTCAAAGAAAATATCCTCTTAGTCCAGATCTATGTAGATGATATTATCTTTGGATCTCAATCTACCTATCTGTGTGACAAATTTGCTGAACTTATGAAAAATAAGTATCAAATGTCCATGATGGGAGAAATGAGTTTCTTTTTAGGTTTGCAGGTCAAGCAGCTACCAGATGGTATCCTTATTAATCAGACAAAATACATCAACGATCTGCTGACAAGTTTGGATTAAAAGACAGTAATCCAGTGAAAATCCCAATGCAGACCAGTGGGAAAATTGATCCAGATCCCGAGGGAAAACCAGCTAACATTACACAATACAGAGGGATCATAGGATCACTACTCTACTTAACTGCCAGTCGACCTAACATCACTTTTGCAGTAGGAGTATGTGCTAGATATCAAGCAAACCCCAAAGAGTTTCACATGGAAGCAGCTAAGAAAATACTAAGATATCTTAAGGGAACAGCCCATATAGGATTATGGTATCCATGTGAAGACAATTTTGAGCTAACTGGATATACTGACTCAGACTACGCTGGATGCAAACTGGGCAGAAAGACAACATCTGGTACATGTCAGTTTCTAGGAAATAAATTAATTTCTTGGTTCTCAAAGAAACAGACATCAGTTTCCACCTCAACAATAGAGGCAGAATATATGGCAGCTGGAAGTTGTTGTGCACAAATACTGTGGCTCAGACAACAACTTAAAGACTATGAGATTGATGTCAAGGAAATACCAATTTTCTGTGACAGCTTAAGTGCTATAGCAATCACACAGAATCATGTTTTGCATACCAGATGCAAACATGTTGATGTGAGACATCACTTTATAAGAGACCATGTTGAAAGAAAACATGTACAGATTGAGAAAATACACACTGAAGTTCAGAGAGCAGACATCCTCACTAAGGCTTTACCAGAAGAAAGATTTAAGATGCTTTGTGGAAAACTAGGACTTTTAAATCTTGGAGATAGGACCAGATTGATCTAAACCAGATCAAATTCAATATTCCAACAGGGAATCAAAACCAGATCATCATGGTACAGATTGATATAATCCAGTGTTGGGAACCTTTTTGATGATTGTGGAAATCATTATTTATATGTTTTGATGATGCGAAACCATATTATATATGCATAATATTAAAACTTCACATTTAAATGAAACTACACTTTGATGTTTTGGAAACCAGGTAGTCATTGTTATCTTTTAAGGATTACCTTAAGTGTAAAAGAAGCAGATCGTTTTTAAGATATAAATAACGATCTGTATTCTTCTAGTAAAAGGTATCTTGGACTCGATGACTACTAAAATAACAAGTCTCTCCCATTGTAAGTCAGCTAGCTCCAAATGTAGGTGAGCAGATCGTTTTCAGTATAATAATAACGATCTGCTCTCTATATAAAGAAGCTCGCTGACATTTACTTGTTGTTTCTTCTAGTTTATCCTTTATCAGATCACAAATGTAAAAGCAGCTTGAAGTTTCAAGCTGTCTTATTTCGATCTGTGGTTAAGCAGTTCGTTTTCTACAAAGTTCGAGCCCGCTGCCCAAATCAAGCAGCAGATCGTTCAAGGTACTTAGAGGATACGCAGCTAATTTCAAATGAACTCAGACAGCAGATCGTTATAGTCCTAAACGATCTTGCCATCTCAACCATAGATAGATATCAGATCGTTTTATACTAAAAATGATCTGGTCGCAACATCCAATGAAAATCGAGATGAAGTTACAACACGATGGACAGCGAGCTGCATAGCGAGATGAACAGCGAGCTGCTCATCCCTGTTGGAGGAAGCTATAATCTACCTAAATTGATAAGCCTACCTATCCTATGCCACGTCAACATCCACGTAGGACAAACTCCAACGGCTAGAAGTACAGTCAGCAGTCAACGGTCAAAAAGAGCATTTAATGCTCACTGCAAAAGCTGCAAAGACTTCCAACGGCTATAATTCAATTATGCCTATATATACTTCAAGCCTTCTTCAGAAATGGTGTTCGTGAGTCCGTGATATTGCCCAGAAAAAGCTACAACGCTACAAGATTCTCTCCAGTGTTCGATTGATTTATTCAACACTAGATATAGATTATATACATCCTTGAGTGTTGTAAATTAGAAAGAGATCACCATTATTCTGAGGATAAACCCGCTAGAACTTACATTTGTTTTGAGCCTACAAAGCCCATAGTTCTAGTTTCCTCCATAGCCAAAAGCTCGGAGGAAGAACGATTATAAAACCGAACCCAGATCTCGTACTCGACGAGTTTAAACAAGAGAGTTGTAATCTCGTACTCAACGAGAATAAATAAGCGAGTTTTGGCTCGTACTCAACGAGGATAAATAAGCGAGTTTTGGCTCGTACTCAACGAGGATAAATAAGCGAGGGATCCAAGGTTAAGGGATTCATCGATCTAGTTTTGATCGATCGTGGACGTAGGGGGTTTCCCGAACCACGTTAAATTTTGTGTGTTCTTTTATATTTTGCATTGCATTAGTTTGATTCTTTGTTTATCACTTCACCAGCGAGCTGTTACCCAACAGCGAGCTGTGCTTTTGAATCAACCTCCTAAAGAACACTTGGTAGAAACAAAATATATTTTCTAAGTGTAAGAGCAACCAACATACACACAGCTTCCGCACACGATCTGTGTTTGGACAGATCGTCTGGTACGCTCCAGCTAGCTGCCAGTCTATCTGCTCCTTAACAGATTACTCACGCTCTGTGTTGAGAACTTACTTGAGCAGCTGGATATCTCTCTACATTAGAGGAGATCGATCTGCTATACCAAGCGAGCTGTTTATGGAATAAACAGCGAGCTATCTCAACATGTTGTTCTAACAGCCAAACGCGACAAGTTGGATTGTGGTGTATTCCCCCCCCCCATACACCACACCTGCTCTCCCGGGACCCAACATCCAGCTTATGTGAAAACTCCAACAGTGAATTAACACCAGATCACTGAGTATATGAGAATACAGATTGATCAAAATTCCAACTGGGAATTATTAAAGGAATCAACCAGATCGATAATTCTCACCATAAAAGAGATTGACCTTGACCAGATTACTTAATGCCACGTGGATATTGAATTAATATTTCTTATTAATTATTCCATTACTTGTTTAAGGGGGAAAGGTCAACTATATACGACGACTAATTATCTATATTCTGACATTAGATATCAAAATCTTTTATTTTTGATGATTACGTACAGTAATTGGGAAACGTAATCGAGGAAATATCTACCATATCAAGAAAAAGGGAGAAAATGACTGCAACAAAGATAACGCGCCATATCACAACCGTTCGATCATAGCGCGTGCATCACACGATAAAGAGAGGGGGCTATGGGTTGTAAACCTAGAACATGGAAAGGCAGGAAAGCTGAAAAAGGGAAGGATTTCTGAATATCTTATTACTCTACTTATCTTCTCTTTCATGTATATAGTTTGATAAGGCGTTTCATGTATCACTCACACTTACATATTTCTCGAAACACTTAGCAAAATTTTCTGCCTCCCAAAATTCTCTCTTCCTTCGCAATACTCTCTATTTTCTAGCAAAAATGGCTCCCAAATCATCTATTTTTCTCGAGCAAGCAAGCTTTCTGAAACCTTACATTCACCAAGACCTTTTCGCGGTTCTTGACACCTTCGGGTATCACAAACTGGAAAAGGCATTTAATCTTGTCCGCCAGTGCAAAGGTTTCTTGTTTAGTTTGTTTAAAATTATCTCTTATCCATGCATATGACAAACTGCTTTTACTCTGTATTACTCGTGATCTTTGTAACTATCAATTACTAGATTACATAAATTGCTTTGTGGCACTTATACTTCACTGATGGAAGGATAGTGCTCACATATGTACTACTGTATTTTCTGTAAGTTTTTACAATATTATCACCTCACACCCAGTGCACTTCCTACCCAAGGATGTTGCTGCCTTCTACCTCTCATGGCAGGGAGAGAGGGGTGGAGATGAGGCAACCATTCGAGTTAGTAAGGGGAATACTGTCAGCAACACTCCTTACAATGTTATCAACATCATCAACAATGCTTACAAAGTGAAGGATGAAGGCCTAGACCTTGGAGAAATTACTGCAGAACAGCTGCAAGAAGCTGTGGAGATGGTGATGATCATTCCCATCCAATACACAAATAGGATGTTTGTTCGTGCACTTCTCGCGCCAGAATTCAGAATCTTATTTGAATTCGTACAGCGAATTTTTCTTAATCACAACGGCTCATACGACCAGGTCACTCCTGAGAAGTTCAGGATCTTAGCAGCTGTAGTACTTAACCTGCCAGTCAACTGGAGCCGGATCTTATACGATCTCTTGGCAAAGGAGGCCAAGATGATCTTAGTTGTGAAAGGAGGCTCACCTGGCATCGAAGTAAAGAGAAGCAGCCTGAGACATTCAACGAAGATAAGCTTTATGCTGGAATTATTCTTTCCTCACCACCAATGGGATACAGCTGTTGAGTTCAACACCAAACAGCACTTTCCAAAGGACCAGCATCAGATTGAAATGTCGATGGGCATTTCAACCAATCTGATTGCCAAGGTGAAGGACTCAGTGGTGTTCAGTGCACTGATGGAGATGGGAAATTCGAATCCCATCTGGATTCCTCCATCTGGCCAAGCAGATCGACCCACAAAACCCAAGATAATAAAAGAAAAGCCAATAGAGAGAACCCCCACCAAGAGAACTACCAGAAGATCCAGCTCCATTGATACTGATACATCAACAGCAGCTCAGCCACCAAAATCCAAACGAAGAATGTTGCAAAAATTGGCTGAGGCAGAACAAAGCCCAGAACCCGCACAAGAATCTGCTCTCCCTCAACAAGAGGTCGAGGAGGAGGACATTCTGATGGGAGGACCACCAGAAGATGTTGCCCCCATTTCAACCATGAACCCAGAACACACAAAGACCTTCTCTCCAGCACATTCTACCAGCCCATCATCTGCTGATCACTTAGAGCAGATCGATGAGGACTCTGAGGGAGAAGAAGCCTCCACTGATGAAGAGGAGGAGTTGAAGAAAGCAGAATCTGTGGTGAGAATGCTTGAGACAGAGGCAGACCACTCTGTGCTGAAAACTCATGTCGATCAGGTCGACTCTGATCTGAGGCGAATATGTCGGGTGAAGATTGAAGAACATAGCAAGAAAATGGACGATGATCGAGCTGCTGCCGAAGAACGCAAGGCACAGATTGATCAGAGTCTGTTTACCACAGAGCTCAAAGTGAAGGAGATGTACAAGATCATCACTGTATTCGCTGACAAGGAGAAGGATATGGTGCATGCCATAGTGAAGGCACAGACTGATGGTATAGCAGTTGATGTCATAAAGGAAACCATCTCCCAAACTAAGACTATGTTCAGGGAGTTTAAGGTCAATGGAAAGAATTTTGTTGAAAGAAAATTAAGCGAACTGCGCTATCCCACCAAGACTATGATCGACACTTATTTCAATGACTTTGGGATAGTCCAGGAAGATGTCGAGCGCCATACAGCAGAACTTGCCAACATCACCAAATCTTTCCAAAAGCAGATTGATGATTCAAATCTCAACATCACATCACTGCTTACTCAGAAGGTGGAGACTGATAAAGAGATGGCAACAATGAAAGAAGAGATCATTTCCCTACGAGCCCTTGTCAGTATGTTTATTGCTGATGTCGAAAAGGGGGAAGGGATTGGGAAGAAAACAAAGCCATCTGCTGCTGCTGCACAAGAGAAAGGAAAGAAAATAGCTCAACCAGAGCAACAGTTCACATCACAACCAACCCTCAGTTCTCCATCTGCTCCATCTGCTCAAACACAGAAATCCAAATCATCAAGCAGATCGAGTCAGACACAAAAGAAGAAGAAAAGAACTGGATTCAGTTGGCCAACAGCTCACATCAGAACATCTGCAGCGACCAACTGGGTCCTAGTCCACTTGAGAGATGGATGGGAAGGGCTCAAGAATGCATTCATTCTCTGCAGATACTTCCTGAAGGAACCTGCATACATTGAGGGATCGCCCAACGAAGCATTCAATAAATATCTGGACTTGAATGAAGCCAGTGATCTGGTTGAAGAAATAAGGAAGGTTGCTGCCCAAGCAAGCATACAGATCACTGCGCCAGAAAAGGAATACAGATCATGCCCCACCATCCCAGGAACAGATTTGCCTGACAAAACATTCATGCTCACCTTCATTAACCAACTTGCTGAAAATAGAGGATATAAGGTGGATGCAGAGGATCCTGATTACATAAGGATCAGAGAGGGAATATATGAAAGCATACTGTTGGTCCCGAAAGAGCAAGGTTTGGTGTATGGGGGGGGAATACACCAAATACTAACTTTTCAGTTTAACTTGTCGGTTTATAAGAGAGCTCAAGCTATTCTATACAAGAAATTGCTCGGCAGTGACTAAACCGATCGATATGCAGATTAGTAGCTAATTTAGTCCAAACAGATTACTCTCTTAGTGAAAGCACTTAGCAGACAATAAGAGTGATCTTATTACTTTCTAAGTGTAGAGTGAGTGCGGAATAATGGTGGATTAGTGAATGCTCTTGTTTTGAAAACCTTTATGTTTTAACCAGATTGTTTAGCAGATTAATTGAGATGCAGATGGATGAGAGTGCAGAGAGTAAGAATAATAAACAACTGAAAATATAAAGAATGCAGAGATGTAAAGCACACAGTTGTTTAACGTGGTTCGGGAAAACCCTACGTCCACGATCTGTTCAAAACTAGACCAGATTATCCACTACTAGGATACTCTGCTTCTTTATACTCGTGGAGAACGAGTCACAAGTATCAATCACACCTAGAATGATACTTATGCATGAATGAAGGGTCGTGTCCCTTTACAACAGATTACCTCTACGTTACCACTAGAAAACTACTAGCTAGCAGGGTGATCTCCTTTCTCTCGATAAGACAGACTTGAATCGAGGTGGTTGGTGTGATGTGAAATCACAAGATTGTTGAAGCTCTAAAGTCTGGAATGCAGAGTGCTTGAAAGTATAGCAACAGTATGGCTCGCGTATCTTCTGTATTTCCAGATTGATGACTTCAACTATATAGGCATTGAATATTGAAATTCTAGCCGTTGTTGATTGGCGTGAGATAGATGGTATATTGCCAATCAATGGTTTCCATCATCTATGTTCTTGCCATATAGAAAAGGTTGACTCAATCTTTAAGTTATGGAAAGCAGATTGTTAACGATCTCTTTCCTTATAAATGTATAGCCGAAGGTCTTCTTTCCAATCCCTGTTGGATGGCCTTTGATCTTGACGTGGCAAGTGTATATGATGTGTAGGATGATGTCAGCTAATGGATTGATGACTCAATTTTTCTGGTTCCTCGCTGTAGGTATCGATCTGGTCATCGATCTGGTCGCTGTCTGTTACAGCAGATCGATTCTTCTTTGGCATAAAAACTTGACTTCATCCTATTCTAAGTTGAGATTGACTTCTATAGGAGTATTTCCTTTACACTTTAAGTCATCTCCTAATCTTTTCCTAAACAGAAGTCACCTTCTTTCTAGTGATCTGTTTTTACACGAGAACAGCTTATACAGTATAAACTAACTAAGTGTGTTTCGAGATACCATCATCAACACTAAAACTTTTGGGTTCCCAACAATTTCCCCCTTGTTGATGATGTCGAAACCACACTTTACAGACTATATCTTATCAGCTTATAAAGAGCGATCTGGTCTGATATCCAGGATTGATTTAATTACGTTATTAAGTTTATAACGTTTTAGGATATTTTCATATGTGTTCTGGACAATAAAAAAGTTGTCATCAGAAACTCAAGAAATTCATATATATATTAGGGACAAAGAGGGTTTACAGATCATCAAAACATAAGAAAATGCAGATCATTAAAGATAATAATTGAATGACTATCTGCTCTTTCTCCTCTCTTCCTGTTGCCTCTTCATCTTTGCCCTGGTCTCGTCTGATATAAGCTGGACACTTTCGTATACTCCTTCTCTTACCCTTATGTAATCAGGGTCTTCAGCATCCACCTTATATCCTCTGTTTTCTGCTAGTTGATTTATGAAGTTTAGCAGAAAGGTTTTGTCAGGAAGGTCTGTCCCAGGGATGGTGGGACAGGTTCTGAATTCCCTTACTGGAGCAGTTATTGTGATCTGGGCTTTGTCTGCTGCTGCTCTGATCTCTTCTACCAGATCTCTTACATCGTTTTGATCAAGATATAGATTAAAGGCTTCATTAGGTGATCCCTCACAGTAGAGTGGCTCTTTGAGGAAGTAACGACACATAATGAATCCATATTTTAATCCTTCAAAACCTTCCTTCAGGTGATCTGGGATCCAGTTGGTCTCTCCCTGTTTGGTCAATGATTTTCGAATAGGGGCAGACGAGAACCAGCTGGATCCTGCTCTTTTCTTTTTCTTGGGTGGTTGGGACTGGCTTGATCTGCTTGGAGTAAATGTCTTCTGTGCTTGGAATGAAGGAGAGCTGGCTGGGCTGGGTCGATCTGGTATAAGGGCAGGTTTCTTTGCAGTTGATCCAGATCCTGACAAGCTCTTCTTTTTCTCTTCTGCTGCTTTTTCTTTCTTCTTCTCTTGCGCAGCAGATGGCTTTTGCTTCCCACTCCCTTCCCCCTTTTCGACATCATCAATGAATGATTGAATGAATGTCTTGAGGGAGGTGACCTCGGCCTTCAACTCTGTGACCTCTTTGGCAGATTCAAATCTTTCTGACAACAGAGAGGTGATGTTGAGGTTGGAATCATTGATCTGTTTCTGAAGAGAAGCCTGTGTGTTGGCTAGATCAGATTTGATTTCTTCTTGAGCTGCCTTGATGTCCGCAGTTTCATCAAAGTAGGATTTGATTAGAGTGGATGTTGGGTAGTGCAGATCGTGTAACTTCCTTTCCACAAAGGATTTGCCATCAGTTTCAAACTGTCTGATCAGCGACCTGGTGTAAGAGTTGGCTTCTTTGACTATGTCTGCTGTGAGACCATCAGTCTGCTCCTTGACTATGGCGTGTACCATGTCCTTCTCCTTTTCTGCAAAGGCACTGATAATTTTGTACATCTCTTTCACTTTAAATTCAGTTGAAAATAGACTTTGATCTATCTGTGCTTTCCTCTCATCAGCAGCAGCCCGATCATCATCCAGTTTCTTGCTGATCTCTTCAATCTTCAGCCTGCAGAGTCGCCTTAGATCAGAGTCGACTTGGTTGACATGAGTTTGCAGATGATCGTTGAACTCTGTGAGTATGCGTGTGGCTTCATCTTGGACTGTGGTCAGTGTTCCATACATGTACTGATCCACCTTCTTGGCAATGAGATCTTTAATTTGAGTATTAGATAGGGATTGATGTTGATCCATCAATATATCTTCCAAGGTGTATGACTGCACATGTACATTCAGAGCAGCTGCAGCAGCAGGAGTGAGGATGTCATTTGTAAGCTCGCCTCCTATATTCTGTCCAATGAGGTCTTCTGTTGCTGGAGATTGGCTGGGTACTGCATTGGGAATTTCAGCAGGCGTTTGTTCCCCCTCAGTTGGTGCAGGTGGGGTCATGATCTGCTCGTCAGTATCACCCATGAGCTGGTCTGGTTCAGGTTCTTTGATTGCTGCACCCGGTTGGTGAGCATCAGATGGAGCAGTCTCAAATTCTTCTTCATCAACCACGCTGTCATAAAAGTCTATCTTTCCAGCCTTCTCATATATTTCTCGTAGATTGATCTGGAGCTTCAGAGCTTCTAGCTGAGCGATTGCAAGTATATATTGTGTATAGTTTTCTCGTATCTCAGCAATGGATGAGACTTCAAAGATGTTTAACAGTGTGGCTTCCTCTGCTTTGAGCTGGTCAATTGTTCTGATTTTAAGCAGTGCATCTAAAACATAGAACTCCTTGTCTTTGATCAACAGCAGCAATTTAACTCTTTTAGCTGCATTGTAGCTTTCTGGTGTAAGCTGGATTCCTGGAAACATGCTGAGAACAGCTCTGTCTGCTTCTGCTTCAATCATCTTAACTACAGATTGAGCTGTTTTCTTTTCAACATCTTCATCTGAAGATTCAATTGCTTCTTCATCTTCCTCATCGATCTGCTCTAGAGGCTCAGCAGAAGATGAGCTTATGGTGTGAGCTGGGGAGAAGTCCCTGGACTGATCTGGGTGGACGGATGACAACGGTTCCACATCTTCTGGTTGATCAACCAGCACAACTTCTTCCTCCTCAACCTCCTGTTGAGGGGTGACAGTTTCTGCAGCAGCAGGGGTTTCAGTCTGTATCTCGGCAGACAGTTTGTGAAGCCTTCTGCGTTTTGGTTTGGGCTGCTGTGCTGCGGTAGAAGTATCTGTTTCAACAGAACTGGCCCTCCTGGTCACTCTCTTGGAGGGGGTTCTCTTAGTTTGCTTCTCCTTGGTGATCTTAGATTTTGTGGATTGATCTGCTGGACCAGATGGAGGAATCCAGATGGGATTCGAGTTCCTCATCTCCATCAGAGCATTAAAGATTACAGGGTCCTTTGCTCTGGTAATCAGATTTGCTGAAATGCCCATTGACATTTCAATCTGATGCTGGTCCTTTGGAAAGTGTTGCCTTGTGTTGAATTCAACTGTTGTATCCCACTGATGTTGAGGGAAGAAGGACTCAAGCATAAAGCTGATCTTTGTGGAATGTCGAAGTGTGCTCCTTTTTACTTCGATGCCTGGGGAGCTGCCTTTCACAAATAAGATCATTTTGGCCTCCTTTGCCAAGAGATCGTATAAGATCCTACTCCAGTTAACTGGCAGATTGAGAACTACTGCTGCTAGTATCCGAAACTTCTCGGGGGTCACCTGGTCGTAGGACCCGTTGTGGTTAAGGAAAATTCGCTGGACGAATTCAAACAGAATTCTGAATTCTGGCGCGAGAAGTGAACGAACAAACATCCTGTTTGTGTAATGGATGGGCACGATCATGACCATCTCCACAGCTTCTTGCAGCTGTTCTGCAGTAATTTCACCCAGTTCTAATCCCTCATCCTTCACTTTATAAGCAGCGTTGATGATGTTGATAACATTGTAAGGAGTGTTGCTTACAGTATTTCCTTTGCTCACCCTGATGGTGGCCTCATCTCCACCTCTCTCTCCCTGCCATGAGAGATAAAAGGCAGCAACATCCTTGGATAGGAAGTGCACAGGGTGTGAAGTAATAATTTTGCAGAAACCTACTTAGAACACAGTAGTACAGATGTGAGCACTATCCTTCCATCAGTGAAGTATAAGTGCCACAAAACAGTTTATGCAGTTCTATGATATTGACAGAGATCACAGACAAAAGAATAGAAACAGAGTAAAACAAGAGTAAAAACATTTTGAAATATGAATAAGAGTTTTTTTTTTTAAAAAAAAAAAATAAGAAACCTTTGCACTGGCGAACAAGATCGAATGCCTTTTCCAGTTTATGAAACCCGAAGGTGTCAAGAACCGCAAAAAGGTCTTGATGAATATAAGGTTTCAGAAAGCTTGCTTGATCCAGAAAAACAGATGATTTGGGAGCCATTTTTGCTAGAAAGTGAGATTTTCGAGGGAAGAGAGAATTTTGGAAGGCAGAAAATTTTCTAAGTGTTTCGAGAATTATGTAAGTGTGAGTGATACACGAAACGCCTTATCAGTCTATATACGCGAAAGAGAAGATAAGTAGAGTAATAAAATATTCAGAAATCCTTCCCTTTTTCAGCTTTCCCGCCTT
>JAPKLX010000757.1:20047-38720 GCA_026898415.1 Leonotis leonurus
GCGCGTTATCTTTGTTGCAGTCTTTTGTCTCCCTTTTTCTTGATTTGGTGGATATTTTCTCGATCACGTCTCCCAATTACTGTATGTAATCATCAAAAGATAAAAGATTTTGATATCTAATGTCAGAATATATATAATTAGTCGCCGTATATAGTTGACCTTTCCCCCTTAACCAAGTAATGGAATAGGGAATATTAATTCAAATATCCACGTGGTATAGGTACTCTGGTTGAGGTCAATCTCCTTTATGGTGAGAACTATCAATCTGGTTGCTTTCCTTTAATAATTCCCAGTTGGAATTTGATCAATCTGTATTGTCATATATTTAGTGATCTGGTATCAATTTCCTGTTGGATTTTCATATATAGGCTGAATTTTGTCAATCTGGACCATGATGATCTGGTTTTGTTTCCCTGTTGGATTGCTGATTTTGATCTAGTTTTAGGTCAATCTGGTTCTGTCTTCAAGATTTAAGAGTCCTAATTTTCCACAAAGCATCTTAAATCTTTCTTCTAGTAATGCCTTAGTGAGAATATCAGCTCTCTGAATCTCAGTATGTATTTTCTCAATCTGTACATGTTTTCTTTCAACATGATCTCTTATAAAGTGATGTCTCACATCAACATGTTTGCATCTGGTATGTAAGACAGGATTCTGTGTGATTGCTATAGCACTTGAGCTGTCACAGAAAATTGGTATTTCGTTGACATCAATCTCATAGTCTTTAAGCTGTTGTCTTAACCATAGTATTTGTGCACAACAACTCCCAGCTGCCATATATTCTGCTTCTGTAGTTGAAGTGGCAACCGATGTCTGTTTCTTTGAGAACCAAGAAATCAGTTTATTTCCCAGAAACTGACATGTACCAGATGTTGACTTTCTGTCCAGTTTGCATCCAGCGTAGTCTGAGTCAGTATATCCAGTTAGCTCAAAATTGTCTTCACATGGATACCATAATCCTATATGGGCTGTTCCCTTAAGATATCTTAGTATTTTCTTAACTGCTTCCATGTGAGACTCTTTGGGGTTTGCTTGATATCTAGCACATACTCCTACTGCAAAAGTGATGTCAGGTCGACTGGCAGTTAGGTAGAGTAGTGATCCTATGATCACTGAATTACTGTCTTTTAATCCAAACTTGGTCAGCAGATCGTTGATGTATTTTGTCTGATTAATAAAGATACCATCTGATAGCTGCTTGACCTGCAAACCTAAGAAGAAACTCATTTCTCCCATCATGGACATTTGATACTTATTTTTCATAAGTTCAGCAAATTTGTCACACAGATAGGTAGATTGAGATCCAAAGATGATATCATCTACATAGATCTGGACTAAGAGAATATTTTTTTTGACTTTGATGATGAACAAAGTCTTGTCAACAGATCCTCTTCTAAATCCAGATTCTAGTAGGAAGGTTGATAAGGTCTCATACCAAGCTCTAGGGGCTTGTTTTAGACCATAGACTGCTTTAGCCAGTCTGTATACTTTCTGATCTGGATCTGCTTCTTCAAATCCAGGTGGCTGTTCCACATATACTTCTTCTTCAAGAATACCATTGAGAAAGGCACTTTTGACGTCCATCTGGTATACCTTGAACCGTTTGTGAGCAGCATATGCTAGAAACAGCCTTATAGCTTCTAATCTGGCTACGGGTGCGAATGTTTCATCGAAATCAATGCCTTCTTGTTGATTAAAACCTTTAGCTACTAATCTGGCTTTGTTTCTGACTACTTCACCATTCTCATCCCGTTTGCTTTTGAACACCCATTTTACACTAATTACTCCTTGGTGTTTGGGTCTGTTCACGAGATACCAGACTTCATTTCTTTTGAACTCATTTAGTTCTTCTTGCATTGCTGTTATCCAATCTGCATCTTGGAGTGCTGCATAAGCATCAGATGGCTCTATGCGAGAGAGGTAACAGCTCAACAATGCACTTTCTCCATTCATTCTTCTTGTTTTCACACGATCTGATGGGTTCCCAACGATCTGTTCTGGTGGATGGTCTTGTATCCATCTTCTTCTCCTGGTCATTTCTTCATCAGATAACTCAGGATCAGGTTGATCTGTTGGTTCATCAAATTCAGGGTGTGCTGTTGATATAGCTTGAAATGGATTCTCATCTGGACTTTCTTCTGGAGGTTGATCATCATTTGCAATGGTTGTTTCATTGTTTTCTGTTGATGATCTGTTTTCATCCTGATTGTGTAGTAATATTCCCCCTTGCTGTATGATCTCTTCAGCAACAGGTGGTGTGTTAATTTCTTCATCCTCACTTTTTGAATTCCAGATGAGAATATCTTCAAGTAAGAGTTCATTTATTCTTCTGGTAGTCATTTGGTTATCTGTCTGCTTTCCATCTAGTGATCTGTACTCAACAGTAGACTCATCAAAAACAACATGGGGAGTTACCTCCACAATATGAGAATTCTTATTGTAAACTCGATAAGCTTTACTGACATCAGAATATCCTAAGAATATTCCAGGATCAGTTTTGCTATCAAAAGTTTTCAACTGTGATTTCCCATTATTGTGTATGTAACATAAACAACCAAAAGTTCTAAAGTAAGAAATCTTAGGTTTTCTGTTGTTCCATAGTTCATATGGAGTCTTTCCATGTTTGAGTGTGATGGATGATCTGTTTTGAGTGTAGCATGCTGTATATATGCCTTCAGCCCAGAATTTCTTTGGTAGGTTGGTTGCATTAAGCATTGTGCGAGCTGCTTCTTTTAACGATCTGTTTCTCCTTTCAACAACTCCATTCTGTTGGGGAGTTCGAGCAGCAGATGTTTGATGAGTAATTCCCATCTTGTTGCAATATGCTTCGATCTTCTGGTTGAGAAATTCTGTTCCTCGATCTGTTCTGATAGAGGTTATACTCATATCTTTCTGTCTAGTAATCTTGTGTAGAAAATCAGGGAGCTTGTCTAGGGTTTCTTTCTTCTTCAACAGAAAGATAACCCAAGTGAATCTTGAGTAATCATCTATGGTTACCAATGTGTACTTTCTCCCATTGATGCTTAGTGGTTTGACTGGTCCAAACAGATCAAGGTGTAACAGCTCTAATATCCGTGATGTAGAGTGAGCTGTTTTGCTTGTAAAGGATGATCTGGTTTGCTTTCCAGCTTGACAAGCATCACATATGTGATCTTTATCATACACTTGATCTGGTAGTCCTTCTACTAACCTTTCCTTGGCAATCCTGTTGATTGATTTAAAATTTAGATGACTTAATCTCTTATGACATAACCAGCTTATTTCTGATACAGTCTTAGTGACTAAGCAGGTCTCGATCTGATTGGTCCACTGGACTATATATAATCTATCCTGCAGTTTACCGGTAAGGAGTATTTCATCTCCTTCCTTGTTCTTCACCAGACAGTTGTTAGCATCAAAAACAATCTGATTACCATTAGCACACAAAACTGACTTACAGAAAACAGATTGTGACTAAGACCCTCAACATATGACACATTAGTGATAGTGGTCTTGCCAACTTTGATGTTTCCATACCCTCTGGTATATCCTTTTGAATTACATTCAAAAGTGACCTGTGGGCCTGGTTTCTCTATGTAATCTGTCAGTAGGTTCTTGTCACAAGTCATGTGTTTTGAACAACCACTATCTATAATCCAGATAGTTCCTCTTGCTATCTTACTCCTTCTTGCAGTTCTTTGATCCTACAATTAATTACACTTAGCTACCCTTTCAACGTTTGGGTGCTTGATTATTAGCAAACAATCCTTTTCGAATCCAGAATATTCTAGGGTTAGGAACAGCAATATAGCAGGTAATGATGTTTCCCTCATTATCTACTTTAGATACAGAGTGAATTTCAGATGGATGATATCTCTCTATTTCATCCTTCTTCAATCCTTTCTTAGTAGGTACTGTCCTGTTGACAATTTTTGTCCTGTTGACATTTTCTCTTTGTAGGTGTTCTGTTTCTGTGTAGTGAGCTGGTTGTCCCTTTGTTTGATGATATTGCCTGTTCTTTGCATCTTTTATTATCATCTTTTGAGGATAACCTTTCTGGTTTTTCAAGTCCTTCACTTGATCTGGTATTTGCTTCCTTTCTGATACGAAGTTTACGGTTCCAGAAGACTTTTCAGAGTGACCTGGATATCCTAATCCAGATGTTCCCTTTTGTTGCAGATTGATTAGCAGCTTGGCACGCTCATCGCTCTTGTAGATCATTTCTCTTCCTTTCTTGATCTTTTCTTCAGCAACATTGTTACTTGTAACCAGATCCTTAACTTTTGAGTTAAGTGTGTGGATCTCACTGTCTTTACTCTTGATCTGTTCTTCCAGATCGTTTATTTTAGTAACAAATTGTGTATTTGCTGTGCTTAAAATTTGCTCAACTTTCTTCAATCGGTCATTCTCTTCAACAACTTCTTTAAACAGCCTCTTGATGCTTGAGTAGCTTTTGAACATCTCATCTATTTCATTCCATGAGTATTCTGCTTGATCTTCACTTTCCTGTTCAAGATCATTATTATTATTTGAGGAATTTGAGTAGCAGGAATTTACCTCAACTTCATCTAGCCCGTTGTCCAATCCTAAATAGCATTCATTCCAGCTTTCTTCATCGGCAGCAATGAAGGCTTCATCATTTTCTGATGAGCTGTCTGAGAAATGACTCGAGCTGCTTGAGTTCTGTTCAGCTATCATGGCTTTGCGCTCATATTTAAGCTTTCGATCTCTTTTGGCTCTTAGCTCATCTCTTTGAATTCTGGACAGATCGGGGCAATCTGTTTTGAAGTGACCTGTTCTCCCACATTCAAAGCAGGTGTAGTCTGTAGAACTAGAAGTCTTTGTAGTTTTAACAGTCTGCTTCTTAGACTCGTTCTTGTCATCAGATCGATCATTGTCATACTTCTTGTTGAAGTTTCTCTTGTTATCTTTGTAGAAGCGTCTGAATTTCTTCGATCTGGTCTCCATCTTGTCCATTCGTTTGGTAAACATCGCAAACTCTTTTAAGAGTTTGTCATAGCCTTTCTCTTCATCTAGAGTAACAGACTCAGAAGGATCATCTGGTTTGCTCTTCGCTTTGAAGGCTACCTCTTTGTCCTTCTTTGAGCTGTTTTCTGCCTTTTTGGATAGATGATCTGGTCCTCGAATTCTTTGAATGTCACACTCATGACCTTCGAGATGATCAAATAAGGCTTCAGTGGACAGATCATTGAAGTCTGCTCTTAGAGGTTGCATTGCTGCATAGATCTCCCAGCTTGGTGGAAGAGCTCTAAGAACTTTCATATTCTTCTCCCTTTGAGTATATTTGTTTTTTTTGAACTCAGATATTTCAAGAAGAATTCCAGTGAATCTCATTTTCATCTGTTCTATTGTCTCGCCTTGTTTCATTTTGAATTCGTCATATTTGTTGCAGGCTAGAGACAGCTTGTTCTCGATCATAACTTCAGATCCTAGGGCTAGGTCTCTTAAGGCTTCCCACATCTCTTTGGCAGTATCCAAATCTTGGATTTTGGCCAGATATATGCCTTTGACCGTGCTGGATATGATTCCTTTGGCAAAATCATCAAGATTTGCTTCTCTCCTTTCTTCAGAGGTATATTTTCTGGGATCCTTTAGTACGGTTTCTTTAACCGCTCCTGTCTCAGTGATACGAGTGGTTTCTTCTATAATTGCCAATGGCCCTTCTTCTAATACTTTCCACATTAAGCAATGATGAGCTTTAAGGCACATTTTGATCCTGAAGCTCCATTCTCTAAATCCTTGAATTGAGAATTCTTCGCAAGCCCTGATAACAGAAGACTCCATAACAGACAGTATGCAAGTGAATGAAAAATGGTCAGTTTGAACCACTGCTCTGATACCACTTGTTGGTCCCGAAAGAGCAAGGTTTGGTGTATGGGGGGGGGGAATACACCAAATACTAACTTTTCAGTTTAACTTGTCGGTTTATAAGAGAGCTCAAGCTATTTTATACAAGAAATTGCTCGGCAGTGACTAAACAGATCGATATGCACTTGTTAGTCCAAACAGATTACTCTCTTAGTGAAAGCACTTAGCAGACAATAAGAGTGATCTTATTACTTTCTAAGTGTAGAGTGAGTGCGGAATAATGGTGGATTAGTGAATGCTCTTGTTTTGAAAACCTTTATGTTTTAACCAGATTGTTTAGCAGATTAATTGAGATGCAGATGGATGAGAGTGCAGAGAGTAAGAATAATAAACAACTGAAAATATAAAGAATGCAGAGATGTAAAGCACACAGTTGTTTAACGTGGTTCAGGAAAACCCTACGTCCACGATCTGGTCAAAACTAGACCAGATTATCCACTACTAGGATACTCTGCTTCTTTATACTCGTGGAGAACGAGTCACAAGTATCAATCACACCTAGAATGATACTTATGCACGAATGAAGGGTCGTGTCCCTTTACAACAGATTACCTCTACGTTACCACTAGAAAACTACTAGCTAGCAGGGTGATCTCCTTTCTCTCGATAAGACAGACTTGAATCGAGGTGGTTGGTGTGATGTGAAATCACAAGATTGTTGAAGCTCTAAAGTCTGGAATGCAGAGTGCTTGAAAGTATAGCAACAGTATGGCTCGCGTATCTTCTGTATTTCCAGATTGATGACTTCAACTATATAGGCATTGAATATTGAAATTCTAGCCGTTGTTGATTGGCGTGAGATAGATGGTATATTGCCAATCAATGGTTTCCATCATCTCTGTTCTTGCCATATAGAAAAGGTTGACTCAATCTTTAAGTTATGGAAAGCAGATTGCTAACGATCTCTTTCCTTATAAATGTATAGCCGAAGGTCTTCTTTCCAATCCCTGTTGGATGGCCTTTGATCTTGACGTGGCAAGTGTATATGATGTGTAGGATGATGTCAGCTGATGGATTGATGACTCAATCGTTCTAGTTCCTCGCTGTAGGTATCGATCTGGTCATCGATCTGGTCGCTGTCTGTTACAGCAGATCGATTCTTCTTTGGCATAAAAACTTGACTTCATCCTATTCTAAGTTGAGATTGACTTCTATAGGAGTATTTCCTTTACACTTTAAGTCATCTCCTAATCTGTTCCTAAACAGAAGTCACCTTATTTCTAGTGATCTGTTTTTACACGAGAACAGCTTATACACTATAAACTAACTAAGTGTGTTTCGAGATACCATCATCAACACTAAAACTTTTGGGTTCCCAACACATACAGCTTATCTCAGATGAAACCAGGGCAAAGATGAAGAGGCAACATGAAGAGAAGAGAAAGAGCAGATAGCCATTCATTTCTTATCATTAATGATCTGCATTTTCTTATCTTTGTTATGATCATCTGTAAACCCTTTTTGTCTCTAATATATGAAATCTGTTTGAGTTTCTGATGACAACATTTTATTGTCCAGAACACATATAAGATATCCTAAACGTTATAAACTTAATAACGTACTAAACATCAGTCTGTATATCAGACCAGATCGTTCGTTATGTGCTGATAGGATATTTTTGTAAAGTGTGGTTTCGACATCATCAACAAGGGAAAAATTGTTGGGAACCCTAAGGTCTTAGTGTTAATGATGGTTCTTCGAAACACACTTAGCTAGTTTAGAGCTTAATCTGTTCTTCATGTAAAACCAGATCACTAGCGATAAGGTGAATTCTGCTATTGAACAGATTAGGAGATGACTTCAAGTGTAAAGGAAATATTCCTATAGAAGTCAATCTCAACTTAGAATAGGATGAAGTCAAGGTTTTATGCCAAAGAAGAATCGATCTGTTGTAACAGACAGCGACCAGATCGATGACCAGATCGATGCCTACAGCGAGGAACCAGAACGATTGAGTCATCAATCCATCAGATGAAATCATCCTACACATCATATACACTTGCCACGTCAAAGACCAAAGTCCATCCAACTGGGATTGCAAAGAAGATCTCCGATTAACATATATATGGAAAGAGACCGTTAGCAATCTGCTTTCCATAAATCAAAGATTGAGTCAACCTTTCCTATATGGCAAGAACAGATATGATGGAAACCATTGATTGGCAATATACCATCTATCTCATGCCAATCAACAACGGCTAGAATTTCAAATTCAATGCCTATATAGTTGAAGTCAAAATCTGGAAACATAGAGAACACACACGCGAGCTATACTGCTGTTATACTTTCAAGCAATCTGCATTCCAGACTTAGAGCTTCAACACTCTGTGATTCAACATCACACCAACCACCTCGATTCAAGTCTGTCTTATCGAGAGAAAGGAGATCACCCTGCTAGCTAGTAGTTTTCTAGTGGTAACGTAGAGGTAATCTGTTGTAAAGGAACACGACCCTTCATTCGTGCATAAGTATCATTCTAGTTGTGATTGATACTTGTGACTCGTTCTCCACGAGTATAAAGAAGCAGAGTATCCTAGTAGTGGATAATCTGGTCTAGTTTTGACCAGATCGTGGACGTAGGGATTTCCCGAACCACGTTAAACAACTGTGTGCTTTTATATTCCTGCATTTTAATTTCAGTTGTTTACTATTCTAACTCTCTGCACTATCATCCATTTGCATCTCAATCAATCTCCTTAATCAATCTGGTTAATACTTGAGGTTTTCTAAACAAGAGCAATCACTGATCCACCATTATTCCGCACTCACTCTACACTCAGAAAGTAATAAGATCACTCTTATTATCAACTAAGTGTTTTCACTAAGAGAGTAATCTGTTTGGACTAAACCAGCTATTGATCTGCATATCGATCTGTTTAATCACTGCCGAGCAATTTCTCATATTGAATAGCTTAACCTCTCTTATAAATAGTCAAGTAAAACTGAAAAGTTAGTATTTGGTGTATTCCCCCCCCCCCCATACACCAAACCTTGCTCTTTCGGGACCAACAGACCATCATCAAAACTAAATATCTTAGGGTTCCCAACAACGAGTCACAAGTATCAATCAATGCTATAGAGATACTTATGCACGAAATAAGGATCGTGTCCCTTTACAACAGATTACCTCTACGTTACCACTAGAAATCTACTAGTGTAATACCCTCAAAATTTTAATTAGTACTTAACTGCTAATTGTGGAATTAAAAAGGCTTTGCATCCTTAAGAGAATATATTTATGAGATTAAGAAGAGTTTGAGAAATCTATTATATGATTTAGAAGAAAGAATTACGATCATTCTGTTAAGAAAGAAAATGGGATTTATTAACCCCATATTAGCGATAAAAGAAAGGGGTTGAGATAGAATAAATTCAGATGAAGCATACCCCTCAGAAGAGAAAATTTTTATCTATTAGATAAAATAGAAAAATGGAATTAGAAATTCCATTAAGCTAGAAAACAGATAAAATAAAGAATAAAAATTTATTATTGCAATTTTGGCAATAATTAAATAAGTTTTCAGTTAAAACTCAGTTTGAGAATTCAACAGCTGTGGTAATACCTACAAATTATGCCCGATTTTATGATATATATAGAAGAGATTATTATGAAGATTTCACTAGCAAAATACCGTTTTAGAAAGAAATTATTTAATTAGATTTATTCGGTATTTTAAAACTCGAATAAGTTATTCATACGAACTCAGAATCATAAACGGTCTGAACCAGTGAATTCCATGTGTTGAGACGAGTCATCCGGTATCAATATCTCAAATCCAGAAAAATGAAGAATCGGGAAGTTTCTAGAAGCTCTAGAGAAATCTAGAGGATAATTTAATTATTTAAATTAGAAAAATCTCATACTTATCTTATAAGTATGTTTCCCAACTACTATTCATGATCATCATCATCTTCCAACATCTCCACCCTAATTTTCGTCACTATTCACACACACTACACACACTAAACAAATTTTTCTTCAAATCTCAAGAATTAAGCCAAAAATCTATACCAAATTGTGAGAAAATCATCCAATCAAGGTAAATATCCAATTTCTTCATGTTTTAGCTTGAAAAATGATGAAGAATTCCCTCTTTTAAAGCATGAGAATTCCATGCCCTATAGCATGTTAGTATATGGCTTTGATTTTAATTATGTTGTAGCAAATAGATAGAAAGGCATGCTTTAAGTAAGATTATGCAAAGAATCTTAAGAAATGATGGTTAATTTAATTTTCCCTAAATTGCCTACATAAACCCTAATTTAAATCATTAGAATTTGGATGAATTTGCTTGAATTAAGCATGGATAAGTATTATTAAATATCAATAAACATGATTAGAGCAAGAAATTAGATCAAAAATCCAATTTTCTAAATTTCTTCATGATGACCGAAAATGGAGCTTATTTGTTCTATAAGATTTTGATTTTATTTGTTTAAATTGAGATCATATTTGAGTTCAATGGTATGAATAATGCTTAGATTAATTTATTTAGAATTTTCCAAGCATTGGAAATGAATTTTCAAAATTAAGTTGATTATGGAGTTTATAAGTTTAAGTCTATGTTAATGCTATTTGGCTTAAGGGATGATTCATTAGAGATCATTGAGCTATGTTAGGCATAGTTGAATCAAGAAACTAAAGATAAACTCCATCTTACATTAAGATGTTAAATTCTCAAGAAGAAGGGCATAGTTGAAACTTGTATATAGAGATTATATTTGTTAGATGTGATGAAGTAATTAAGATAAAGAATGAATATGGTGGCTAATGTGAAGTTATAAGATAAGAATTAGCCAAGTATGTAGAAATTGGAAATTGTTAGTTTAGTAAGTAAAGAAGTGAAGTAATGATATAGATGAGATAAATGATAATGAGATGCTAGAATAGAAGGATGCAATAGCCGAATAGATTATAAGAATACGAAAGGATAGTTAAGTAAAATATAAGAAGAAGAATGAGATTATGAAATGATGATTTCATAGAGAAGAGAAAGATTTCTTACCTTACATGTTTTAATTAATGTAAGGTTCAGTTGAGAAAGCGAAAGAAGAAAAGAAAGAAAGAGAAGAAGCCTCGGTTTAGCTAGAATAAACCGTCCAGGTGGGCTTTCTAACTAAAAGCTATGCACGTGCTAAAGATTTATTTATGCATTATGTTTTATGTTAAAGAAGTTGACTTGCCTGTTTTTAAGCATGTTGCATATTGCCTATCTACGAGAGAATTACGATATCGGCCCTATGCTGGACGAGCTGCCAGTAAGGGTTTGTGTACACATATGTGACCGTGAGCCGGTGAGCGGATCGGCCGGTCATAGTGTTGAAGGGGAGGCCTACCTCTCAACACAAGAAGTGCGTAGATATGGTATTTCAGATTTCAGATTTATGTCTGCAGACACATTTTATGCATATTCAGTTACATTATTTTCAGAAAAGAAAGATTATGGCAAGTCAATGATATGGCTCTATGAGCAAGATTTAAATGTTTTGGCATGTGTCCACTGAGTGCTTTATGTACTCACGCCCTGCATGTTTTCTTAACGTGCAGGTTGAGCTGGAGATGGCGATGGATTTGAACACTGTAGCTGTTTATGTCATATGAACTGTCAGTGAACTATAGATTGTTGTGTTGAATGATATGAGCTAGTTTGTAAGTTGAGTTATGTGTCGTCATACATGTAGCTCAACTACTTCTTCCGTTGCGAATCTATGTTTTGATGTCATTTGAACGTTTGATACCTTCGTATCGGTTTAGCCCTTGATATCCATGGTAGCACTTTCCTTTATGAGTTATCATGTTTTATCTCTATCTCTTGGTTGCTTGAGTTGATATTTAGATGTGTTGAAACTCCAAATTCAAAAATTGTGCAAACTTTGTTTTTGCTAGAAACAGGGCAGTCAGTTGAACCCTCATTTCCATGAGTTTTACCAGTCCGAATTTTCTGAATTTGGTATCATTTCAAAGATCTTTTCGATACCTTTCCAACGGTTCTTTCGGTTCTTAAATCGGAGTTCAAACGAGAAAGTTATGAGCTTTCGAAGCCGAGGTGTCCGCCCTGCCCTGTTTTTCGCGAGAGTAAATTTGAGTTTCTTTGCAACCAAACATAAGTTGTTAGAGTTTCTTCCAAATTACTTAAGTCATGGCCTAATCTCTTGACTAAGAAAGGGTTAAGAAATTGGGCTGTGACAACTAGCTAGCAGGGTGATCTCCTTTCTCTCGATAAGACAGACTTGAATCGAGGTTGATTGGTGTGATGTAGAATCACAATTGTTTTGAAGCTCTTAATCTAGATCAAGGTAGGAAGCTTGAGAGTAAGGTGATAGTTTAGCTCGCGTGCGTTATCTCTCTTTTTCCAGACCGTAGCTCCAAATATATATAGGCATTGAATTTTAAAATTCTAGCCGTTGTTGATTGGTATGAGATTGATTGTAGATTACCAATCAATGATATCCATCATATCTGTTCTTGCCATGTAGAGAATGTTGACTTAATCTTCAAGTTATGGAAAGCAGATTGCTAACGTCTTCTTTCCTTCTTTGTGTCAAATGAAGATCCTCTTTCCAATCCCTGTTGGATGGACTTCATTTTTGACGTGGCAAGATTGTATGATGTGTTGAATGATGTCATCGGGTGGTTTGATGACTTTATCGATCTGGTGCTTCGCTGTAACTATCGATCTGGTCGCTGTCTGTTACAGCGGATCGATTCCTTCTTGGCTTTGAAATCTTGGTCTTCATCCTATACTATTTATGGAATTGACTTCTTTAGGAATAATCCCTTTATATGTTAGGTCATCTCCTAATCTGTTCTTTAACAAAATTCACTTTAAATGTAGTGATCTGTTTTACACGTAGAACAGTTTAATACTAAAAAGCTAAGTGTGTTTTTGAAGGATCATCATCAAAACTAAAAATACACTAGGGTTCCGAACAAGTACAAGTCCATTTTATCAGCATAAAATGACTTGAGATCTATCTTCAGTGTTGGTCCCGAAAGAGCAAGGTTTGGTGTATGGGGGGGGGGGAATACACCAAACACAAACTTTTCAGTTTACTTGACAAAATATTAGAGAGTTCAAGCTATTCTGTATAAGAAATTGCTCTGCAGATGACTTAAACAGATTGATACACAGATCGATACCAGTTAAGTCCAAACAGATTGTTCTCTTAGTGAAAGACACTTAGTCGATAATAAGAGTGATCACTACTGGCGCTTCAAAAAAAAAGGCTTAGATTCGTTGGGCGCTACTGAAAGCCCTTTTTTACGTCTAATAAAATAAGGAAACACTGGATTTCTTATCTCATGTCTGCTTTTCGTGTGTGTGCGGAATTATGGTGGATTTAATGAGTGCTCTTATAAGAAAACCTTTAAAGAAAGTCGGATCGTTAAGCAGATTGATTGATATGCAGTTTGTATGATAGTGCCGAATGTTAGAGTAATAAACAACTGAAAAATAAATATGCAGGAATGTAAAGCACACAGTCGTTTAACGTGGTTCGGGAAATCCCTACGTCCACGATCTGGTCAAAGCTAGACCAGATTATCCACTACTATGATACTCTGCTTGTTTATACTTGTGGAGAACGAGTCACAAGTATCAATCACAACTAGAGAGATACTTATGCACGAAATAAGGGTCGTGTCCCTTTACAACAGATTACATCTACGTTACCACTAGAAAACTACTAGCTAGCAGGGTGATCTCCTTTCTCTCGATAAGACAGACTTGAATCGAGGTGGTCGGTGTGATGTGGAATCACAAAGTGTTAGAAACTCTTAGTCTGGATTGCAGATTGATTGCTTGAGAGTAAGTTAACAGTGTAGCTCGCGTGCGTGTTCTCTTTTTTTTTTCTCCAGATTTTGAACTTCAAATATATAGGCATTAAATTTAAAATTCTAGCCGTTGTTGATTGGCGTGAGATTGATGGTATATTGCCAATCAATAATGTCCATCATATCTTTTCTTGCCTTGTAGAAATGTTGACTCAATCCTTAGTTTATGTAAACCAGATTGCCAACGGGTTCTTTCCTTCTATGTGTTAACCGAAGATTTTCTTTCCAATCTCAGTTGGATAGGTTTCAGTCTTGACGTGGCAAGAGTATATGATGCGTAGGATGATGTCAGCTTGTGGATTGATGACTCAATCGATCTGTTCCCTCGCTGTAGATATCGATCTGGTCACTGTCTGTTACAGCAGATCGATTCCTTTTGGCGTGAAATCTTGACCTTCATCTTATACTAAGTTGAGATTGACTTCTATAGGAATATTTCTTTTACATATCATGTCATCTCCTAATTTGTTTTATAACAGGATTCACTTTATATCTAGTGATCTGTTTTACACGTAGAACAGTTTAAACTCTAAAACAGCTAAGTGTGTTTCGAAAAGACCATCATCAAAACTAAATATATTAGGGTTCCCAACAATTTTCCCCTTTTTGATGACGTCGAAACCACACTTTACAATAATGTCCTAGCAACTCTTAAGAGTGATCTGGTCAGATAACTAGATGGATGATTATTCGTTATTAAGGTTATAACGATTAGGATATTTTATATGTGTTCTGGACAATAGAGTGTTGTCATCAGAAACTCAAAGAAACTTCATATATATATAAGAATCAAGACAGATTGAAGTACATTGAGTAAAAAAATAGAAGATACAGATCATGGTAATGTGAAAAGATATAGCGATTTGCTCTTCCTTTTCTCGTCTTGAAGTTTCTTCATCTTAGCTCTAGTTTCATCCGAGATGAGTTGGATACTCTCATAAACCCCTTCTCTTATCCTTATATAGTCAGGGTCTTCTGCATCCACCTTATCCCCTCTGTTTTCGGCCAATTGGTTTATGAAGGTGAGTAAGAAGGTTTTGTCAGGCAGATCAGTCCCTGGGATGGTGGGGCATGTTCTGAATTCTTTCTCCGGCGCAGTGATCTGGAATTTTGCCTTAGCTGCAGCCTTCCTTAATTCTTCTACCAGATCACTTACGTCGTTCAAATCCAGATACCGATTAAAAGCCTCGTTTGGAGTGCCTTCGATGTATGCAGGCTCCTTTAGGAAGTATATGTACATGATGAAGGCATTCTTGAGTCCTTCCCATCCATCTCTTAAGTGGTCTGGGACCCAGTTGGTCTCTCCAGTTGTTCTGATGAGAGCAGAAGGCCAACTGGATCCAGTTTTCTTCTTTTTCCTTTGGGATTGGCTCAATCTGCTGGATGATTTGGATTTTTAAGTATGAGCAGATGGAGCAGATGGAGGGCTGGCTGTTTGTGGTGTAATCTGCTGCTCAGGTTGAGCCTTTTCCTTTTCCTTTTGAGTATGAGCAGATGGAGCAGATGGAGGGCTGGCTGTTTGTGGTGTAATCTGCTGCTCAGGTTGAGCCTTCTCCTTTTCCTTCCCTTTTGCATCAGTTGGCTTCTTTTCTTTCACAGATCCTTCCCCCTTTTCGACATCATCAACAATCATATTGATGAGTGCCCGTAGGGAAGTGATCTCTTCCTTCATTGCCTTGAGCTCTTTATCTGTGTCCACTTTTTGTGTAAGCAGTGATGTGATATTGAGATTTGAGTCATCAATCTGCTTTTGAAGAGATGATCTTGTGGAGGCCAGATTGGCAGTATGCTCCTCTTATTCTTCTTTTAATGTCCCTATCTCGTCAAAGAAGCCTTCAATCATCAGCTTGGTTGGGTAGCGCAGATCGCTCAGCTTCCTTTCAACAAAGTTTTTACCATCAGCTTCAAACTGCCTAAACAAGGCTCTGGTGTAAGTGTTGGCTTCTTTCACTATATCTGCTGCTATGCCATCGGTCTGCTCTTTGACTATGGTGTGAACCATGTCTTTTCCTTTTCTGCGAAGGCAGTGACTATTCTGTATATTTCTTTGACTTTGAGTTCTGTTGTAAACAGACTTTGATCGAATTAACCGGTAGGTTAAGAACGATGGCAGCCAGGATTTTAAATTTTCTGGGGTAACCTGGTCATAAGACCCATTATGGTTCAAGAAAATTCGCTGTACGAATTCGAACAGGATTCTGAACTCTGGTGCGAGAAGGGCTCGAGTGAACATCTTGTTCATGTACCGGATGGGTACTATCATTACCATTACAACAGCCTCTTGAAGCTGTTCTTCGGTTAAATCACCAAGGTCAACACCTTCATCCTTCAACTTATAAACATCATTGATAATGTGTATGACGTTGTAAGTGGTGTTACTGATGGTGTTCCCCTTGCTAACCCTGATGGTTGCCTCGTGTCCACCTTTCTCTCCCTGCCACGAGAGGTAGAAGGCGGCAACTTCTTTAGGTAAGAAGTGAACTGGTTGAGAAGTGATGATGTTGTGAAATCCTACAAAAAAAAATTAAGCCAATATATGTGAGCACTATCCTTCCATCAATGAAGTATAAGTGCCCAAAACAGTTTACATAATCTAGCATTCTATATCACAGTACCAGTGAACGAGTATAAGCAGATGGATAAAGACAGTTTTCAATACAGGTTCAAGAGATTTTATAAGAACATGATATAGAGCAGTTAAAGGTAAGCAACAACATATAAGTATTAAACCTTTGCAGCTTCGAACAAGGTCGAATGCCTTGTCCAGTTTATGAAACCCGAAGGTATCAAGAACTGCGAAAAAGTCTTGATGGATATAGGGTTTCAGGAAGTTCGCTTGCTCAAGAAAAATAGAGGATTTGGGTGCCATTTTCGTAAGAACAGAGTGATTTTCGAAGATGGGAAGGTTTTGTAAGAGAGAAATTTTCGCTAAGTGTGGAAGGAAGAAGATGTGAGTGATAGTTGAACCGCCTTATCAAGAGTACATATATAAGAATAGATAAGCTATAAAGGAGTAATATTTTAATTGATTTACTTCCCTTTTACAGCTTTTTCCCGCCTCTTGATTTATAGACTTAAGGTCTACTCTCTTTTCTTTTTCTTCGTTTGATGCACGCGCTTTGATCTAACGGCTGTAGTGAGGCGCGTTGATTTTGTAGCCGTCACTTTTCTTCCTTTTTCTTGAATAGGTAAATATCTCCTCGATCACGTTTCCCAAACACTGTACTTATCATCAAAAATAAAAGATTTGGCATATAAATGTCAGTAATTAGATATATATACTATGATTAGGTTGATATGGTCGCCGTATATTGTTGACTTTCCCCCTTAATCAAGTAGTGGGAATATTAATATGAAATATTAATTTAATATCCACGTGGCTGGTAGTTATCTGGTTTAGATCAATCTGTTTGTTAGTGAGCTGTTCCCAACTTATCGATTTGTTCCAGTCATTTTCTAGTTTGGTCATTAATCTGTTGTGATGACCTCTTTGCTAATTCCCAGTTGGAATTTTGCATAGTCTGGTTTAAATCAATCTGGTTTATATCAATCTGGTGGTAATTTCCTGTTGGGAATTTCACATGATTCTATCGATCTGGACTATGTCAATCTGGTTTTGATTCCCTGTTGGAATATTGTTGGTCCCGAAAGAGCAAGGTTTGGTGTATGGGGGGGGAATACACCAAATGCAAACTTTTCAGTTTACTTGACTATTTCAATCAGAGAGATGTGAGCTTTCTGAATTACAGATTGCTCTAGATGATAGAACACTATGATTTTCTAATCAAATAAGTTCTCTCCAAGTAAGATCTCTCGCGTGAGATAAACAAAGCAGAAAGCAAGTGTGAACTTGATTCCAACTATGTTTTGTGTGCGGAATAATGGTGGACTTAGTCGGTGCTCTTGTTATGAAAATCTTTCGAAAACTTAATCGAGTATTTAGAAGATAGATTAAGAATGCAGGTTTGAATGAGTATGATAGATGCAGAATAAAAACAACTGAATATAAATGCAGAATTTAAATGGCACAGTTATTTTTACGTGGTTCGGGAAACCCCCTACGTCCACGGTCTAATCCAAACTGGATTAGATATCCACTACTAGGATACTCTTCTTATTTAACCTCGCTGAGAACGAGCCACAAGTTTCAATTACAAACCTTATTGAAACTTATGCACGAATAAGGGTCGTGTCCCTTTACAACTTACAGAAAACTACTGTAAACAGGCTATCTTCACGTTAATCCACTAGAAAACTACTAGCTAGCAAAGATCTCCTTCTTCTCTCGATAAGACAGACTTGAATCGAGGTGTGATTGCGATCACGAACGGTTTGAAGCTTTTGTCTGATTTTAGAATGCTTCAGAGTATTTCTGCAGTATAGCGCTTGTGTATATTCAGACTTTGAAACTTCAAACATATAAAGGCTTGAATTTGAAATTCTAGCCGTTTGTTGATTGGCGTGATTTGATTTGTAGATTGCCAATCAGTCATAACTCTTCTTTCCTTGTAGAGTTGTTGACTGAATCTTCTATGTATGGTAAGCAGATCATCTGTGATTGCTTTCCTTCTTCATGTCAATCAGTGATTCAGTTTCTATTTCTTCGATGGAAAGTCTTTAATGCTTCTTTGACAGATTTTGTATTGCTCTTTTCTGGTTTGCTTCTGACCTTCTGGTTGTGTTCTCTCTGGTCTAGTGACATTCTGGTTGAGTATAGACTTAGACATTTTCTGGTTGAGTACTTTCTGGTAGAAGTACTTTCTGGTTGAAGTACTTTCTGGTTGAAGCAATTTCTATCTTTCTGCCTGAAGCTTTTCTGGTTCAACTTTCTGTTAAAGTTGGCTAGCTTCATCTTCTGTTTGAGACTTTCTGATTGAGCATTCTGTCTGTGACTTGCTGGTTTTGAGACTTCTCTGGTTTAGCATTCTGTCTTGAGACTTGCTGGTTTAGCTTTCTGTCTTGAGACTTGCT
>JAPKLX010004433.1:0-10007 GCA_026898415.1 Leonotis leonurus
AAACGAAGCAAATCTGACGTTAATATTAGTTTGAAATTTATGTAAATTTATATTCAAAGAGTTATGGATGTGTGCGACATATATGTACACAAAAAACCTATCTATATATATATATATATATATATATATAAAAGCAAAATAGTAACTTCATATTAGCCTATAACATATTACTCCATCATTTGCATATGTTTCACACTTTATTTTCCACTTTAAGTTTAGTTACTTAATATTCTATTTTATTTTTGCAAGATATTTCAACTAAATGTCAAATCAAAATTATGTGTTTATGCAATAAGGAACATATTGAAGGTGTAAACTTTTATTTGATTTAATCGTTGCATCTCTTCTTGTTGTGGCCTGGATATTACCTACCATCGGGATAGGCCCAAGTACATCATGTTCGGATTCAAACATAGTGATCGGGAAAGTGACAGCGTGCTCGGGTCCTCCGAAGTAATACTCTCGAGCATCGTCGACATCTAACAAGCACCCCACACATAGTTCCTAGCGGGGACGTCAAGCGACCATAAGGCCGAGAACCAAGGATGCTTTCCAAGCATCATGGAAAGTCTTCGAAACCCAGTCCCGACCAACTGTGTGATCTGCTAGCCAACAAGGTCCCCATGAGGAATGAACTTAAAGATCCGAGCAGGTGAGGTTCCGCGCATGAACAACCAACTTCTGGGCACTCAATAACCCAATCAACGGGTACTGATGAAGATCTCGGAAGAGAACCAAATCAAGCTAGACGTGCCCTACAACCCTGATAAAGGTACAATTCGGTTAAGAGAATCATACCACGTGACACGCCCTTGTTGGAATCGTACAAGAGACAAACGGCTGAGTGGAGCTTCCACAACGCGGAGCACGATCCGATGTTATAGATAGCCCAGGGAACACACCAACGTGACTTGTGCATCCCATGTTATTCACCTAAAACTATAAATACAAGCTCATTTGAGCTGAGGAGATATGCAGTCTCTCTAAAATCACCATTGTAATCTGTAACAGGTTTCTTTAACTAATAAAACAGAAATCACTTAAAGTCCCAGTAATTGCAATATAAGGCTGGAAAAATCTTGTTGTTATTATTACGGGACCAACACTTTTATTATTCAAATTAAACATCTTTTTTTAATTTTTAATTCACACTCAAATTCTATTTATAAAATAAAATTTAAATCTAAAATATGAATTTTTTATTTTAACAATATTTATTTATTAATTTTGATATATAGTTGAAAACTTTTGTTCAAGAAATTTTTTATTAGTATTTTCTTTATTAATAGCATTTTTAAAATTGTAGTATTTTATTAATTTAAAGGAAAATTCAAATATATATAATTATATAAATAGTTGTGAAACAGTTACATATATTATCTAACATAAATTATATATTAATAAAAAAAATGAAAAAACAAAATTAGTTGGAGAACAAAATAAATTTATAATATATTTTATCTCATATTATGTTATCAATATCTAATTGTACATCGCACGGGAGAATTCTAGTGATATTGAAATTTCATAATGTGATGTTGACTTGAATAATGGGTCACTTACATGTAGAGACTTTTTAAAATGGCAAACCTCAAAGAAGGATAACTAATTTGTGGCATAATAGTGAGGGCCAAAAAAAGCCCCTTTATACTATTGAGTTTATGTGTGTACTTGTGACTAAACGAGTGTACAATAGTTCATATAATTGTACCTCAGCTAATATTTGAGAATTTAATGCACTGACAAAAGGTATAATTGATGTGACGTGTGTCACAGTTCACGTCACATCGTGTATTGTGGCCATCACATCTCATTATTACCTTGGTTTATCAGCGATACTCGTCGATAATAATTCCGGTGATGTGTACTATTGATTATGCGTATGTACTAATGAACAAATTATTGTACTATTGCTTATGTACCACAATGATTCGTATTGTACTATAGTATTGATTATTGTACTATTGCGTCTCTTTTTCGGCAACACACATTTACATAAAATTATTAGTATTTTTTTTTATCACATAGTTCCTCCGTCCATAAAATTTTTTCTCATTTCTTTTTAGACACGGAATTTAATAAAAAATAGTATTATATTGAAATGATAGACAAAATAAGAGAATAGTGAGAGTATTGTGGAGCCCGAATTTTATTGTGAGTATGAGTTATATATTTTCAAATAAGGAAATATGAAAAAAATTTGTGGACAAACAAAAAAAAAAGTGGGAAATAATTTGGTGGACAGAGGAAACATAATATTTCAAAAGAATGCGATTCATTAAAATAAGTTGAACAAAAGAACACGATTCATTAAAATAAGTTGAATTAAATTTTAAAGTTAAATCTCGTAATGAGTTAATAGTTAGTCTTGAGTTAGCTTTTATTTTATCTATTAAAAAATTAACGGAATAAATAATAATATAAAATCAGAAATGTATAATAAAAAAATTAATGCTTATATTTATGTTCTTTTAAAATCATCTGCACCATAAATTCAAGAGGGAGTCTTTTCTACGATGGAGCTTCACTTTGATAGTTTTATCATTTTCTTAAAATATTATTCGACATGGCACATTATATAATATTCTTTTCGTCCAAGTTTAGCGAGAAATAAATCTTTTTTACAAATTTTAAAAAATATTAGTTGTTGTGATAAAACAGATTTGATTTAAATTGCTTTTGAAGAGAAAATATAATTGAATTGATTTTCATCCCTAATCCCAATTCTGTTTGGTTTACTTTTGAATTCCTTTGCTTTGGTAAAAAGTAAAAATTTTAATTATTTTTTGCAATATATTAAAATTTGAGCATAGGTGAAAACAGATGGAAATATCCATAGTTTCACTAAAAAATTAATTCAACGTTTCTCTCCCACCGAATAATGCCGCCAATTTCTTTTCGACAGCCAATTTCTCACATGCTACTGTAGATGCAACCCTATATGTCTTTTTATGTAGTTCATGTGACGGTTTTTAATTAATTAATATTAAAAAAAATGTCTATGAATATTTTTATTTTTATTTTTAAATTAGAGAAGTCATATAAGCATGTGATAGGAATTTTAAAAATAAAATGTACTCTCTATCCACAGATTTTTTTTTCTCACCTTCCTTTTTTTTTGTTCATAAAATTTTTTTCCATTTTCTTATTTGAAAATCTACACTCAAATAAAAATTTGGACCCCATAGTACCCCTATTTTTTTTATTTTATCTATTATTTAAATATAATACTAATTTTCATTAAAATTTGAACCCATAGTACCCTGTTGAAAAATTTTCAGCGAGAAATTTAATATGATACATGTGTGCCACTTTAAAATTTTATAACTCTGCCTAAAAACACGCCCACCTCCTCCTATGCATCCTCCCCCAAAAATAATTATTTCGTATGTTCTACTACCAATATTTAAGCTACGATGCACCATTTCTTTTTAAAATATCATACGATTAGTAGAAATTTGTACCCTATATAATTTTACTTTTTTCTAAAAAAATATATTTTATATATTAGGTAGCGATAAATGAGTATGCATATAAGTTTGTGTGCGTACACACAAATTAATATTTTTAGTAGTGTGTAAATTTGTGTGAAACATCTGATTGCGCGAATTGTGTTCACACACAATTCACTTAGCCTACAAGTGTATAGGATCTTTGTAGTACGTAACCTTGACCAAGTAATAATATTATCGAACCCTAGGGAGGTGTTCTAGTGCAAGGAGACAATAAAAATTGGAGTGCTACTAAACTATGAAAGCGATAAATGTTTTCGGGTTTTTGGGCTAAGAAAAATAAAATCAAAGCAACTAATTAAACTACCTAACTAAACCAACTAAGATGATTAAGTGATGTGTGCTTAGGGTAATGTCAATCAAATGAGTCTCGATGACCTATTGCATCTAAGCCCTAATCTCGATTCATCAAACAACCAAACTAGAGTAAAACCCTCACCAATTTAAGTAAGCGCAGCTCTCGCTGGTTGCCTACTCAATCTAGTGCCTAATCGTGAGTGTTCTTGACGACCTATCCCCTCTCGGTGTAGTAGACGTCCTAACAATAGCAATTTAACGGTTCATTCAATACAACGATACGCCTAATAGAGCAAACGCAGCTCTCGCTTGTTGCCTACTCAATTAAAATGCACAATTATAGAAGAATAATCCACTAACGCTCAAGAAATCCAACGATTAATAATTTAATCACTCATTCCACTCAATCACACACTTAATAAAGAAAACGCAGCTCTCGCTTGTTGCTAACTTAATTAAAATGCATAATCGAATAAGAACAATCATGTAAAGCTCAATTAATCCACAAATTAAGAATTCAATCATTTAACAAAACAAAATCAAAGCACAAACACAATAAAATATCCATCACCCAGTAAATTTTTCACTCCAACTCAAAAAATTTCAAAATGTCCCAATAATATATATACTTAAACCATCGGGCCATAATAGAATAAATAGGATAATTACAAGAAAAAGATATAAAATATTATTATAAAAATAATCAAGTTAAAAACACATAATATATGCCAAATCCCAACTTTATCATTAGGTTACAAAAAAATTGACAAACTATTGTTAAAAGATCAATGTATTATTCCAACTTCATTACAAAACTGCTCTGTATAATTTTTTTAAAGAATAATTTTAAACTGATATATTTTTAAAGCATTATTTTTAAAGTGTTATAATTTTTTCATAATAGAGTAAACACAAGTTGAATAATAGAGTTTAATTTTTTACATAGTGTACCAATTTGTTAAATATTACTTTAATAATGTAACATTTTACAAATGTCCCTTTTATTATTTATATTTTCAGATTTGAAATAAATTATTTTAGTTAAGAAACTATTATTAATTAGTTAGACCCCCTACCTGTTATAACTTGTGCTTCTGTTGCCGTTTGATTATGATGAATAATTGAAACTAATTAATATCACTAAATTTAGGGGGGACAAAAATAATTGTTATTTTTTTCACATATAGTCTTCTTGTCTACAATGTAATTTGGATTTTTATTTTCCAGCTAACAATAGATATGTATATGCAGGTTACATTTGGTAGGCTGCAACAACTAACAATAAATGGATGTGAAAGCCAAGTATCAGGATTATGTTGTGACCAAATCTCAAGGGACCTCTCCGCTACACTTGTTCATTTGACTATAAGCAATTGCGCAAACATCAACACTTTATTTTCAGTTAGAGTGGCTACAAATTTTGTCAATCTCAAAACTATTAATATCATGTCTTGCTCGAAGTTAGTACAACTGGTGTCATGGAATGAAGAAGAAAATGGACAAAATAGTCATATCACTTTTCCAAAATTGGGTAGATTACGCGTACATTATCTTCCAAGGCTCACATTTTTTTGTGAAGGAATTCAAAGCATTGAATTTCCTTTATTAACTGAGATGGAGATCATAATATGCCCAAACCTCAAGAGTCTGGTCTCTTCTATGGAGAATGGTTGCTCAGAAGAAGATTCATTGCATTTGTTTTGCAAACCATATCAGGTAAGATTTATACCCCACATTTTATAACATTCTTTTCTACTAGGGACATTATTGAACTCCACTACAAGAAAGTAATTGAATCGCCTAAGAAATTAGACTTGTCTGCATAAATTTTCAACATAAATATATTTATGATGGAATTGCTAAGAAATTGCAAATAAAATATTTTAATCATATATACATCTATATAATTAGAAAATTTTGTAGAAAATTTTATTATCATATATATAAATTTTGTTTTCTATTTTTTATTTTCATATGGTGATTGTTGCATTTTGTATGCCCATTTTGTGCCCCCCCCCCCCCCTTATCCATCAAACATCCTGAGTGCCATATATAGAGGAAGACATTGTTCCACTCAAACTTGCCATATAGAGGAAGGCATTGAGCAGTATACAGTTCATTAGGTAAATTGCCATAGAGGAGGGCATTGCTAATATCAAATTTAGAGATGTAGTATCAAATACAACTCCAAAGGGTAGGCCTAGTAGTAGGGGCTTATGAGTTAGGAATATACTTTTCTTTAGGTCTAAAGTTAGAAACCCACAAGATGCAATCACTCCGTATAGAGTTGGTTTGGCATGAAATAAATCCTCTCTAACGGACAGTAGATTATATATAGTTATCCCGAATTAGATGATCCTTAGACCGAATACGGAGTATCAAAGTAAATTGCAATGCATGTTTAGCCAGGAGGAATCGATTAGCCGACCTCTGAATTGCCCTGAAAGAAGCGTGTTCCACTCGGACACACTCTTCTTTTATTCAATCTTATGCATTTGGTTATATATAATTTCAAATTGAGGCACATTTTTTTAAAATTCATCAATTAATTTATTATTTCTAATTTATTCATATAGATATTTTCACCAATTTTTTTACTCTATAATTTTAATATTTTACACTATTGTAAAATTTTAATATATTTGTTAATTTTAATATATTTAATTGTATATAAATCCAAATTGAGTCACGTTTTTTTTAAAGTTTATAAAATTAATTTTTCTAATTTCTAATTTGTTTATATAGATATTTTCACCTACTTTTTTTTATTCTATAAATTTAATATTTTAGACTACTATAAAATTTTAATTTGTTAGTTTTTTATGCATTTAATTGTATATAAGTTCAAATTGAATTATTTAAAAAAAATTATTTTTTTCTTTTTTATTTCAAATTTATTTTTATAGATATTTTCACCAATTTTACTTTATTTTATAAATTTAATATTTTAGATTATTATAAAATTTTAATTTTTATATTAGTTTTCCATGCCTTGAATTGTATATGTTTCCTAACATGATGCATTTAACATTTCAAAATTTTATAGAATGCATTGAAAATATACATATAAAAATGTTTGAACTTCTTTTTATCTTCATCATCCTCTTTATCCTCTACATCATCTTCAGCTTCCTCATCGTCTTCCTCTGCTCTTTGTTTTCAATCATTACTATCTTTGAATTTACAGTTACTAAGTTCACAATAAGATTGATACATTTTTCAAGGACCACTATTTGAACTGGCGTCTTGCATTTTAATTTGAAATGAGTCTTCAATATGTTCAGTATCTTACTTCGATGAATTAGAAATTTGAACTAGAAACCTTACATTAATTTTGCAAATTGTCCTTTAAGTGTGGTTTACATGACTCCGGATATTTTCAATATATGCATAAGATATTTGAGTTGTAAAGATGTAGGGATGGGCATGCAGCTGCGTACATTCTGGATGAAACCATTCAAATAAGAACAAAATAATTTTCCTCGATGATCACCCCAGATATTCTACTTCAACAATTTTTTGCAACACTCCATAGTATTCGACTAGTACTGTTTCGTTGAAGTTGCCGCTGGTATCTTCACGGGCTACTTATGGCATTTCTAATTGTTAGCACGAAAGATGTATTTGCTTTACCTTAATTCTGGTCTTATTAATTTTCATAAGACGGATTTCATTTACTCTATTATATGATCCCAATCATATTTTAAAGGAGAATATTACCCAATTCCTAAACTGGAGGACCGTCTCATGTATGACACCATCTCAGACAAGACTTCCTCATTCTTTAATCTGCTCCACTTTCTGCAGGAGAGTCTCATTGTTCTTGCCAGACTCCTCCTCCCTCATGTGTTTGAAAATATGTTCAATGCAAGATTTAAGGACACCTTATTGCTGAAAGATCAATGATGAATATTTGAGATACTACATCAATCTGTTGGTCTCTTATTGGAAGGTTGCCAGATGGGCAAGATGAGCCGCTTAGAGCTCCAGCTGCAATTTCGCCATGTGTTAATCGAAGTTTTCACTAATCCGAATCATCAGGTACTGTCTAATAGCTTATTTATTGCAGCCGTACAGTCTGATTAAATTTTCCCTCCCATCTTAATCTCTGTTTCCTTTCTCCTTTGTTATCTCTCTCTCTCTGTTGACAATGCTGCTTCATTTTCAGATACACATTCCAGAGTAGAGCTAACTGACAGTCTATGTACCCAACAGACGTCCCATTGCTTCTGTTAAAAACAAGGTATGCAAGAAACTAGGCAAGGCAACATCCACAGTTTAAAGACGTGCATCGTGAAAGCATGCATTCTGGGTGTGAGGATGAACACATAGCAAGAATAGTTTCATCCAGAACTGTGGCAAGCCTTTCCCACATCATCATCGCTCTATTTCGTGGCCCATTTGGTTAGAAACATGAGAAAAGAGGCATAGATAAGAATTGAAATACTACCTCCGTCCCAGGTCTTTCTTCAAAAAGACCAGAGCACACATATTAAGAAAAGGTGGGAGTATATGAGTGTGAAGTTAAATAATAAAATATAAAATATATACTTTATTGACTTTTGTGAGTGTAAATTATTTCCTTTTTAAGGTGTGAAGAAAGAGTTGGGACGTCCCGAAATGGAAAAACAGGAAAAAAGAGTTGGGACGGAGGGGATGTTTTTGGGTGAAAATTATTTATTAGTGTTTGATACTCCACAACAAAATCGTATTCATTATTTGGTAGAACAAGATAATTCATAAGAAAATTAGTGGAAATTTCTATTCACCCTTTCCAAACATAATATTTTAGCTTCTCGAAATCTCAACCTCAATTTCTATGAAGTTGGAGACATTATACCAATCAGAAGTCGCAAACATACAAATTATATTACTTCAGTTCAATAAATATGGAAATCCATAATCCAAATGCACATTACCAATTAAAAATTGCAGAAAATTGAACTCCTACTCATTCCCGAGAGGATTATTGCCAGATCACCGGATTTAATTGTAGATCACGGGATCCTTTTTATCCCTGGCTAAGAGTTGGGGTTGAATCATCTTCAACTATACTTCAAGTGCTACTGTCCCTTCACGCCCTTGTGCTAAATGAGAAGCCATAATATAACAAGGCTGGGTATAGATCGGAAAGGCTGTGGGTGAAAATAATCCGTTTAGTTACAACGAGAATGCTTTTTTTGGCGCCTGTAGATCCATGATATACCTGCTGCGTAAGCCGCCTTAGGTAAATCATTCAGTCCAGTTGATCTTTATTTCAGTAGTCTACTGACAATAATTATGTACTTTTGGAAAGTATTTGTTGTTTCCGTAAAAAAAAAATAGTTTCTCAGTTGCTCAAATATTGACAATAATCATGATAGTTGTGCACCACCGCACAATTGAAACACATGAGTTTTATTGGTTTTTTCTACACACGGTGCCAAGCAGTATTTTGGGGTGTTATTTATCTCTATAGCAATAAAATCTCAAGATACTTAGAATAAATTTTTGTTCACCATAAAATTTATTGTGTATATCTTTTACATAATACTTTTTTTTTAAACTAACAATTGAGTTTCTTCACAAAATGTAGTTAAGAGAATAAATGCATATTAAAAGGAATTTCAATTAAAGACGAGTTTGAGAAGGACAAAACATGGTTTCAAAATATGTTTAATGATATATTATTGAATTTTTTTTCATCTTTTCAATGTAAAAATTAAATTTCTGTGAATCGTGCACTTGAACAGACTAACTATTCACGAAATGTGTTCACATTGAAACGTGAAGTGTTAGTTCATATCAATGTGAAGTTAGTTTATATAGAGTGTGGTGTTAGTTCATATACAGTGTGGTTTTTTAGTTCATTTACTGTGTCATGCTACTTGTGGTATTTATTCATATAGTATGGTGTTAGTTTATATACATTGTGGTGTTAGTTCATATATAATATTTTATGTTATTTATCTCTATAACAATCACATCTCAAGATACTTATGTATGTATATTGCACAAAATATGCATGTACTGAGCGTGCACAAAATATGCATATACAAAAACTACAAAAATTAAAATCAACAACAATACACAAGTTATAAAGAAATAAAAGAAAAATGTGGATAATTTTTTTACACTTTATTCAACAACGAAAAATATACACATTTTTATTTAAAAATAACTATATAAAATTAATATTATATATATTTTATATTTACA
>JAPKLX010001050.1:0-28579 GCA_026898415.1 Leonotis leonurus
TTCGGGAAACCCCCTACGTCCACGGTCTAATCCAAACTGGATTAGATATCCACTACTAGGATACTCTTCTTATTTATACTCGCTGAGAACGAGCCACAAGTTCCAATTACAAACCTTATTGAAACTTATGCACGAATAAGGGTCGTGTCCCTTTACAACTTACAGAAAACTACTGTAAACAGGCTATCTTCACGTTAATCCACTAGAAAACTACTAGCTAGTAAAGATCTCCTTCTTCTCTCGATAAGACAGACTTGAATCGAGGTGTGATTGCGATCACGAACGGTTTGAAGCTTTTGTCTGATTTGAAGATAGAATGATTGAGAATATTTCTGCAGTATAGTGCTTGCGTATATTTCAGACTTTTAAACTTCAAGCATATATAGGCTCTGAATTTGAAATTCTTAGCCGTTTGTTGATTGGCGTGATTTGATTTGTGGATTGCCAATCAGTCATAACTCTTCTTTCCTTGTAGAGTCATTGATTGAATCTTCTATGATTGGTAAGCAGATCATCTGTGATTGCTTTCCTTCTTCATGTCAATCAGTGATTCAGTTTCTATTTCTTCAATGGAAAGTCTTTAATGCTTCTTTGACAGGTTAGGTTCTGCTCTTTCTGGTTTGCTTCTATCCTTCTGGTTGTATCCTCTCTGGTCTAGTGTCTTTCTGGTTGAGGTACTTTCTGATAGAGCATACTTTCTGATAGAGCATACATTAACCTACTCTCTGGTTGAAGTACTTTCTGGTAGAGTTGCTTTCTGGTAGAAGTACTTTCTGGTAGAGTTGCTTTATACTTTCTGGTTGAAGCATCTTGCATCTTTCTGGTTGAAGCTTCTCTGGTTCAACTTTCTGTTAAAGTTGACTAGCTTCTCTTTCTGGTTGAGACTTTCTGGTTTAGCTATCTGTCTCGAGACTTGCTGGTTTTTGCATTCTGTCTTAGGACTTGCTGGTTAGCGTTCTGTCTCAAAACTTAACCTTCTGCTCCAGCCTTCTGCTCCACCCTTCTGCTCGAGACTGGCTGGTTTTATCTGTCCGAGACATCTTCTATCGTTCTGTTTGAATCAGTTTCTACTATCTGTTATGCTGAAACTAGAGAGAAAAGGTACAGAACATGTATAATACCAAGTGTGTTTTGAAAGAGCATCATCAAAACTTAGAATATTTTATGGGGTTCCCAACAATTTCCCCCTTTTTGATGATGTCAAAACCACACTTAGTGAAAACAATGTAACTTGTATCATGTTCTGGACAGATAGATTAATTGTTATTTAAGTTAAATAACAGTAAATAACAGAGAGATAAGAGAACTCCAAATTCATTGATGTATGAATTGATGAGTACAAAAGATCAACAGAAATAACAGAGAGACAGAAGCAGAAGATACAAAGATCTATCTAAGAAAACCATCTTGCTGCTCCTCCTTTCTTCATCTTTTCCCTCTGTGCATCTGATACCAGCTGGATGCTTTCATAGATCCCATCTCTAACTCTGGCATAGTTACGTTAGGATCATGATTATCTATTTTGTATCCTTTGATCTTGGCCAGCTGGTTGATGTAATTCAGAATGTATGTCTTGTCTGGTATGTTGCTCCCAGGTATTGTTGGGCAGATCATGTATTCTTTTTCTGGAGCCTTTATCTGAATTTTGGCATCAGCTGCTGCTTTCCTGATTCTCTGAATAAGATCCTGGTCTTTGAAATTCTCCAGATATCGAATGAAGTCTTCATCTGGTGTAGACTCTGAGTATGTAGGCTCCTTCAAAAAATATCTGTTCAAGATAAACCCCTGCTTCACTTTCTCCCAATCACTCTGATCTCCCTCTGGAACCCATGTATCTCTGGGCGTCTGTTTCTGTAATGACAGGTTCCAGGAGAAGGGTTTCTTCTTCTTCTTTTTGGACTGAGTGGTTGATGCAGATGATTGTTGCTGCGAGCGCTCTGTTGATGAAGGCGAGGAGAAGGGAGTTTGGAAGGATTTCTCTTTAGCTTCCTGGGCAGCCAGTTTCCTCTCCCTCTCTGCCTGTTCCTTGTAGAACTGCGCTCTGAACATTGGATCACATGCTTGATCCATGCTCACTCCAAAAAGCAGTAGCTCAGCGATCTGGTCCCCTTCATCGACTGGTTTCTTGCCTTTGTCGCTGGGGATGTGAATTGAGGTTTGTGCTGGTTCTGCTCCGATCAGTGTGGGGTCTGGTCTGGGAGGAGTGGTTGGCCTGGGTTGAGTTGTTGCTGGTGTTTCTGTTCCAGCATCTGTTGCTTCTGTTAAGCCTTTGCTTGCTTCTGTTAAGCCTTTGCTGTTTTTTCCTCCCTTTCCTCCAGAGATTTCCCCCTTTTTGACATCATCAAATAGGGTATTGATGAGTGTACGTAAAGAGGTAATCTCCTCATTCATCTTCGCCATCTTTTCCTCAGCATCTTCTTTAAAGCCAAGCAGATGGTTGATTGTCTGATCAGAGGCATCAACTTTCTTCTCTAACCTGCTGTTCATGGTAGACAAAGTTTTGTCATAAGTCTCCTGAAGCTCTTCTACAGCAGTTAGGCGATTGCTCTGGGTTTCAAATTCTTCTGGAGTTGGATACAGAAGATAATTTAAGACAGCGACCTGGTTGTTCCGCATCAGCTCCACAAATTTCTCTTTTTCAAAAAGAGCAAGATGGGAGTGGATGGACAGGTCAGTGTCTTCCTTCAGTTGAGCAGCGAGTTCAGTTCCTTTCTTGTCAACAGCAGCACTGATGGATTCATCTTGTTTAGCCAGCAAATCCGCTAGCAAGGAAGTGACTTTTTCAGCTTTTTCATCAATTCCAGTCAGACGTAGGTTGATTTTGGCCTGTCCGGCTTCATTGGCTGATCTATCATCATCGATTTTCTTGTCAAGCTCCTTCCTCACTGTGCGAAGTTTTCTTCGGATATCGTCATCCATGTCGTTGACATACTCTTTCTGATGTTGGTTGAAATCAGTGAGTATCTGGGTGGCTTTCTCTTGCAGTGTGTTGCAGGTTGCTGTTAGACAGTCTTCAACTCTCAGTGTGATGAGATTGTCGAGTTGATAGTTGTTGAACGGTCTGGTTTCTCTCTCCAGCAATTCCTCCATAGTGTAAAAATTGACATGTTTATTCAGCTTCTGGGCAGCTCCATGTGTGAAGATTTCATTGCTGGGCTCACCACCAATATGCTGACCCACTGGTTCATCATCACCAGAATCCAGGTCGATGATAGGAGTTTTCTTGGGAGACTGACGTTTTGAAGGTGCTCCCTGTTCTGGTTGAGATGATGATGGTTCTGTTGGTACAGGGTCCTGGTGTGGTGGCTCCAGATCGATCTTCAGACTCTCTGCCTCTTGATGCATAAGGCCAGAGATGAGTTGTTTATAATCTGTTCGAATGTCTTGGACGGTGGAGACTTGTAGTAGACTCAGCAGTGTTGCTTCTTCCTTCTTTAAGTCATCGATTGTTTTGAGTTGTAGCAATGCATCAAATATGTAATACTCGCTGTCCTTGACCAGCAAGTAAAATTTGACGCGAGTTGCAGCTCCTAAGCTTTCTGGGAGCAAGTGAATTCCAGGAAATTCTTGAAGCACAGAGTGTTTGGCTTCATTTTCCAGCAAGTTGATAACACTTTCTGCTTGCTGTTTCCTTTCTTCGGCTTCATCAGCAGATGATCCTTCCTCATCATCTTCGCTGATCCTTTCCATCCGAGGTGGAGAAGGTGTAGCTGTTCTGGCGGGAGAGAAGTCTTTCTGGCTTGTTTCTGGTTGCATCTCCTCTGTATGTTCTGCTGTTGTCTGTGGTGCCTCTTCTTCTGGTTCTGGCATGTCCGACTGTTCTGCTGTTGCTTCTGGTGGTGGTGAAGATTCTTGAACTTTCTGGAGTCTTCTCTTTTTCTGTTTAGGCAGAGAAGCAGAGGTTTCTGTCTCAACAGAACTTCCTCGCTTACGTGCTGCCTTTTCTTTAATCACCTTCTCCTTCTTCTTCTCCACACCTTTAGTAGGTGGCATCCAAGTGGGATTTGAACTACCCATTTCCAGTGCAGCAACACGGTGCACCTCGTCTGGTATCTTGTTGAAGAATTGTGGTGCCAGTCCCAATGACATCTCCAGCTGGTGTTGATCTTTGGGAATAGAGTGGTTGATGTTGTATTCCTCAGCGTCATCCCAGATTTTCTGCTTGAAAAATCTTTCAATCATCAAGCTGATCTTGGTGGAGTGTCTCAGATTTCTCCTAACTTCCACCGAAGTACCTCTGCCTCTGCTGTCTTTGGTATAAGTAACCAACTTAGCTTCCTTCACCATTAGTTCAAATAGGATCCTGCTCCAGTTGACTCGTAGATTGAGAACAACAGCTGTGAGGATTCTGAACTTCTCAGGGGTCACTTGATCATATGTCCCGCTGTGATTCAGAAAGATCCTCTGTACTAGTTCCAGTAGTAACTTGTAACCCGGTTGAAGCAGAGATCTCTGGAACATCCTTCCAGTGTAGGAGATAGGGACTACCATCATTATCTCAACCGCTTCTTGCAATTGTGCAGGGGAGATCTCTTCTAATGACATTCCTTCGTCCTTCAATCTGTACGCTTGGTTGATCATCTCAATCACATTGTAGGGAGTTTTGCTTGTGCGGTCCCCAATCGGCATTAAAACATTGGCTTCAAAGCCATGTTTGTCATTCTGCCATGTCAAATAAAAAGATGCTACTTGTTTTGCCAAAAACATCTTAGGATGTGAGGTGACAATGTTGCAAAAACCTAGCATCATGAGAGCATTCACACAAATATGTACATATTCATCAGTTCATATGAACAAGTATAAATATACACACAGGAACAGTGATAATAGCAGTTCATAGGACAAGGAATCACAGAATATGCAATGAACTTCAGATATATAAAAGAAAGAAATAAATTGAAAACCTTTGCAGCGTGAAACCATGGCAAAAATTTCATCAAGCTTTCGAAAACCATGGGTTTCAAGTACAGCGTACGGTTCAGGTGAGAGAAATTTCTGAACCTCAGCTACGTGTTGCAGAAAGAGTGAAGTTTGAGGTGCCATAGTCAAACGCAAAGAAGTTTTTGCGAAGAGATGCAGAGAATTTTGAAATGCTTAAGTGCTTAGAATTTTAAGAGTGCTCAGTGCGATGAAAGTGAAGGTGAATAGTTTAGAGAAGATATCGCACATATATATAACAATAATAATAATAATGAGAAAAGAAATTCGAAGAGTTGAGAAGATTTTCTCCCTTTTTAGATTTTTCCCGCTTCAAGATTTGTTTTGCCGCCTTTCCTTGCGTGAGATGGACGCTCTAAATCCTAGGGTCTATAAGCGAGCGTGTGCGTATCTCTTACTTTTGGCAACTTTCCTTTTTTCTGTTTCTTGCAGGGATTTCCTCGATCCCAGTTCCCAAGGTTGTGCTAATCATGGCGAAAATAGAAGATTTATTAAATCTAGGGTAAAAGTATCTTTTACAGTCCTGTAACCTAGGAGAGTGACGTCTTTTATCTTGACGCTTCAATTTCCTTAAAGGTTCCCCCTTGACTTAGCATTTAAGAAATAATTTTCACATGGCTTTTTCGTCAATTTATTGAGAAAGTTATGCCACGTGTATTTTATTTCAACTGAGCTTTCTGTCATTCTTGTAATTATCTTTCTGGTAGCTTTCTGGACATGGCTATCTGGTAGCCTTCTGGTCATGGCTATCTGGTAGCCTTCTGGTCATGGCTATCTGGTAGCCTTCTGGTAATCTTCATCTAGACTGAGTAGTCCAAGTTTTCCACACAGCATCTTAAATCTTTCTTCTGGTAGTGCTTTAGTTAAGATATCAGCACGTTGGATGTCTGTATGAATCTTCTCAATCTTGATGTGCTTTCTCTCTACATGATCTCTGATAAAATGATGTCTTACATCGACATGTTTGCATCTTGTGTGGAGTACTGGATTCTGTGTTATAGCTATAGCACTTGAGCTGTCACAGAATATAGGTATCTCCTTTACATCAATCTCATAATCTCTTAGTTGCTGTTTCAACCATAGTATCTGTGCACAACAGCTTCCAGCAGCCATATATTCTGCTTCTGTAGTTGATGTAGCAACAGATGTCTGTTTCTTTGAAAACCAAGATATCAATTTGTTTCCAAGAAATTGACACGTTCCAGAGGTTGACTTTCTGTCCAGTTTGCATCCTGCATAATCTGAATCAGAATAGCCTGTAAGCTCAAAATTATCATCTTGTGGATACCAGAGGCCAATGTTAGCTGTTCCTTTAAGATATCTAAGTATCTTTTTGGCAGCTTCCATGTGTGATTCTTTAGGATTGGCTTGATATCTGGCGCAAACTCCAACAGCATATGTGATATCTGGACGACTTGTTGTAAGGTATAGCAGAGAGCCAATAATTCCTCTATATTGTGTAATGTTTGCTGGTTTTCCTTCTGGGTCTGGATCTATCTTTCCATTTGATTGCATTGGAATTTTAACTTCTCTGCTGTCTTTCATTCCAAATTTGACTAGCAGATCGTTGATGTACTTTGCTTGATTAACAAAGATACCATCTGGTAATTGTTTTACCTGCAGACCTAAAAAGAAATTCATCTCACCCATCATGGACATTTGATATTTGTTCTTCATTAGTTCTCCAAATTTGTCACACAGATAGGGAGATTGTGATCCAAAGATTATGTCATCAACATATATCTGAACCAACAGAATGTGTTCTTTGACTTTGATGACAAACAGTGTCTTGTCAACAGAACCTCTTCTGAAGCCTGATTCCAGTAGGAATGTTGATAATGTTTCATACCACGCTCTGGGTGCCTGTTTCAACCCATAGACAGCTTTGGCTAGTCTATATACTCTCTGGTCAGGATTTTCTTCTTCAAAACCAGGTGGTTGCTCAACATACACTTCTTCTTCAAGTATGCCATTAAGGAATGCACTTTTAACATCCATCTGGTATACTTTTGTAATACCCCGAAATACTGTAGCCATAATTAAAACGTAATTAGACCTTAATTAAGGCTATGCATCCTTAAGAGAATATTTTTATAAGATTAAGAAGAGTTTGAGAAATCTATTATGTGATTTAGAAGAAAGAATTATGATTATTTTGTTAAGAAAGAAAATGGAATTTATTAATTCCATATTAGCTATTAAAGAAAGGGGTTGAGATAGAATAAATTCAGACGAAGCGTACCCCTCAGAAGAGAAAATTTTTATCTAGTAGATAACATAGAAAAATGGATTTAGAAATTTCATTAAGCTAGAAAACAGATAAAATAAAGAATAAAAATTTATTATTGCAATTTCGGTAATAATTAAATAAGTTTTCGGTTAAAATTCGGATTGAGAATCCGACAGTTGTAGTAGAACCTACAAATTATGCCCAATTTTCTAAGGTATATAGAAGAGATTATTATAAAGATTTTGTTAGAAAATAAGGTTTTGAGAAGGAATTTATTTAATTAAATTCATTCGGTATCTTAAAACTCGCATAATTTGTTCAAATGAACTCGGAATCACGAACGGTCTGAACCGGTGGATTCCTTGTGTCGAGATGAGTCATCCAGCATTAAAATCTCGATGCACGAAAACCGAGAAGATGGGACCTTCTAGAAGCTCCTAGAGTTGTGTATATAATTATTTAATTAATTAATTAAATAAATATCTTATACTTAAGATATAAGACACCTCTCTTACCAATTTTCACCATCTTCTACCTTATTTCTCTCCACCAAAACCGTGCCCCCCTTAGACTCCATAGCCAAAAATTCTTTCCTTCCATAACTCCATTTTTAAGCTAGTTTCAAGTCCAATTTTTGAAGAAGAAGACATCTTTGAGGTAATTAGCCATCTTCTTACCTCTTTAGGTTGTAGAAATGGAAGAAAGTTCATGTTTTTATCTATGATAAGTTGTGTTTCATAACTAATGAGATATGATGTTAATTTCCATATATGTGACATGAAATGGGTAGAGAATCATGATTTAGGTAAGAATTTGAAAAGAATTTCAAGATATGATGAGTAATTAGATTTCCCCTAAATTCTTCTACATGAACCCTAATTTGAAGTTGTGTAATTTGGATGAATTTGCTTGAATTAAGTATGAATAAGTATCATTAGACCTCCATAAGCATGATTAGAACAAGAAATTAGAGCAAAATCCAAGTCTCTTGAATGATGGGGTAATGACCGAAAATTATGCTTATGAGTTCTATAAGATTTTGATTTTATTTGCTTAAATTGAGATCATATTTGAGTTCAATGGTATGAATAATGCTTAGATTAATTTATTTGGAATTTTCCAAGCATTGGAAATGAATGTACAAAATTTAGTGAATTATGGAGTTTATGAGTTTAAGTATATGCTAAGGTTATTTGGCCTAAGTAATGGTTCATTATAGATCATTAAGCTACATTAAGTATAATTGAATCAAGAAATTGAAGATAAACTCAATCCCACATTAAGATGTAAGACTCTTAAGAAGAAGGGCATAATTGAATTTCATATATAGAGATGGTAATTGTTAGATTTGATTAAGTGATTAAGATTAAGAAGGAATATGATGGCTAATGTGAAGTTATGAGATTGAATTAACCAAGTATGTAGAAGTTGGAAATTATTAGTTTAGTAAGTTAAGAAGTGAAGTAATGATAAATAAGATAAATGATGAATGAGATACTAGAATAGAAGGATGCAATAGCCGAATAAGTTATAAGCATACGAAATAATAATCAAAGTAGATTATAAGAAGAATGAAATTTAAGTATGAGAAGCTAATTAGATTTGAATTATTATAGAAAGAAGAGGTAGATGAGATCGAGAAGGAGATAAGAGCAGAAGGAAAAGAGAGGATCTAGAAGACGAGGATAGGTGGTGGCTATGAGCAAATTAGTTCCTTAGCTCTAAGGAACATCCAGGTGGGCTTTCTAACCCAAAAAGCTATGCACGTGCTAAAGATTTATTTATGCATTATGTTTTATGTTAAAGAAGTTGACTTGCCTGTTTTTTTAAGCATGTTGCATATTGCCTATCTACGAGAGAATTACGATATCGGCCCTATGCTGGACGAGCTGCCAGTAAGGGTTTGTGTACACATATGTGACCGTGAGCCGGTGAGCGGATCGGCCGGTCATAGTGTTTGAGAGGGAGGCCTACCTCTCAACACAAGAAGTGCGTAGATATGGTATTTCAGATTTCAGATTTATGTCTGCAGACACATTTCATGCATGCTCAGTTACATTATTTTCAGCAAAGAAAGATTTTGGCAAGTCAATGATATGGCTCTATGAGCAAGTTTTAAATGTTTTGGCATGTGTCCACTGAGTGCTTTATGTACTCACGCCCTGCATGTTTTCTTAACGTGCAGGTTGAGCTGGAGATGGCGATGGATTCGAACACTGTAGTTGCTTTGTTATGTGAACTATTCAGTGAACCATAGATTGTCTTGTTGTTCATGTTGGTTGTTTGTATATTGAGTTATATGTCGTCATACATGTAGCTCAACTCATGATTCCGTTGCGATCCTATGTTTGATGTCATTTGAACGTTTGGCACCTTTGTATTGGTTTAGCCGTTGATATCTATGGTAGCATCTTTCTTGATGAATTATTATGTGTTCTCCCTATTTCTTGGTTGCTTGAGATGGTCTTTTGGTGTATTGAAACTCCAAGTTCAAAAATTGTGTAAACTTTGATTTTGCTAGAAACAGGGCAGTCAGTTGAACCCTCTTTTGCGTGAGTTTTAGAAGTCCGAATTTTCTGAATTTGGTACCATTTTAAAGATCTTTTCGATACCTTTCCAACGGTTCTTCCGGATCTTAATTCGGAGTTCAAACGAGAAAGTTATTGGCTTTCGAAGTCAACGTGTCGGCCCTGCCCTGTTTTTCGCGAGAACTTAAATGAGTTTCTTTGCAACCAAACATCAATTGTTAGAGTTATTTCTAAGTTAAGTGAGTCATGGCCTAATCTCTTGACTAAGAAAGGGTTAAGAAATTGGGCTGTGACAACTTTGAATTTCTTGTATGCAGCATATGCTAAAAATAGCCTAATTGCTTCCAATCTGGCCACTGGTGCAAAGGTCTCATCAAAGTCGATACCTTCCTGTTGATTGTATCCCTTTGCAACTAGTCTAGCCTTGTTTCTGACTACTTCTCCATTCTCATCTCGATTGTTTTTGAATACCCATTTTACACCTATCACCCCTTGATGTTTTGGTCTGTCTACCATATACCAGACTTGGTTTCTCTTGAACTCATTGAGTTCTTCTTGCATTGCTATGACCCAGTCTGCATCTCTAAGTGCTTCATAGGTGTCAGAGGGTTCAGCTCGTGATAGATAACAGCTGAGAAGTGCACTTTCTCCATGCATTCTTCTGGTTCTAACTCTGTCTGTTGGGTTCCCAACAATCTGTTCAGAAGGATGATTTTCTTGAATCCATTTCCTTCTGCTAGATATCTCCTCTTCTGATATCTCTGGTTCTGGTTCACTTGCTGGGTCCTCAAATTCTGGATGAGATGTTTGAAAAGGATTTTCAGTTTCTGGTTCTTCTTGATCATTATTCCAACCATTTGAATCTCTTGATTCTTCGGGTTGATCTGGTTCTGGCTCATTAGTATTGTTTCCTCCTTCTGGCTGATTGTCTTCTGGTGTAGATAAGGATGTTGGTTCTGTTCCCCCTTGCTGCAAGCTTACTGCTTCAGCTCTGGTTGGAATTTCAACCTCATTCTCTTCTGATGTATTCCAGATTAGAATATCTTCTAACAGAATCCCTTTTGCTTTCTGATTCTTGTTCTGGATTACTTTCTGGTTTTTGTTCTGGTCTTGTTCTGGTGTTTGATCAGCATCTAGGTCTCTGTCACTAATAACAGATTCATCAAAAACAATATGAGGTGTTACTTCCACAATGTGAGTCCTCTGGTTAAAAACTCTGTAAGCTTTGCTAACATCAGAATATCCTAAGAATATTCCTGGATCAGCTTTGCTATCAAAAGTTTTCAACTGAGATTTCCCATTATTGTGAATGTAACACAGACAGCCAAAAGAGCGAAAATAATGAATCCTGGGTTTTCTGTTGTTCCATATTTCGTAGGGTGTCTTCCCATGTCTGATTGTAACAACTGATCTGTTCTGGGTGTAGCACACTGTATAGATGGCTTCTGCCCAAAATTTCTTTGGCAATCTGGTTGCATTTAGCATAGTACGAGCTGCTTCTTTTAACGATCTGTTTCTTCTTTCAACTACCCCATTCTGTTGAGGTGTTCTGGCTGCAGATGTCTGATGTGTAATTCCAATCTGGTTGCAGTAATCCTCAACTTTCTGGTTTAGAAATTCTGTTCCACGATCTGTTCTGATGGTGGTAACAGAAACTCCCTTTTTCTTGGTAATCTTGTTGAGAAAATTTGGTAACTTCTCCAGAGTTTCTTTCTTCTTATGCAAGAATATTACCCAAGTAAATCTTGAATAATCATCAATGATGACTAGAGTATATTTCCTACCATTTATGCTTAATGGTTTAACTGGACCAAATAAGTCTAAATGTAGTAATTCTAGTATTCTGGTTGAGCTCTGGGCAGATTTTCTTGAAAAAGATGATCTGGTCTGCTTTCCAGCTTGACATGCTTCACAGATGTGGCTTTTGTCATAGATTTGTTCTGGCAATCCTTCAACTAGTTTCTCTCGAGCAATCTTATTGATTGATTTGAAGTTGAGATGGCTTAATCTTTTATGCCATAGCCAGCTAGTTTCTGACACTGTCTTTGTGACCAGACAGGTTTCTATCTGGTTGTTCCATTGCACAATATATAATCTATCCTGCAATATTCCGGTAAGGAGTATCTCATGTCCTTCCTTGTTCTTCACCAGACAGTTGTTAGTGTCAAAAGTAATTTGATTACCATTTGTACAGAACTGACTTACAGAGAACAGATTGTGGCTGAGACCTTCAACATATGAGACATTTGAAATGGTGGTCTTGCCTACTTTTATGTTTCCATATCCTCTGGTATATCCTTTTGAATTGCATCCAAAAGTGACATGAGGTCCTGGTTTCTCTATGTAGTCTGATAGTAGGTTCTTGTCACATGTCATGTGTTTTGAACAGCCACTATCAATTATCCAGATTGATCCTTTTGCAATCTTACTTCTTCTTGCAGCCTTCTGGTCCTGCAATTAAATAGATTTAGCTACCCTTTATTGTCTGGGTGCTTGGTTATTAGCAAAGATCCCTTTTTGAATCCAGAATAGCTTTAAATTTGGAACAGTAATGTAGCTTGTGATGATATTCCCATTCTCATCAACAGAGGACTTTGATTGAAGAACAGAAGGATGATATCTCTCTGATCCTTTGCTTTCTGTTTTCTTCTGTGATGTTCTGTTGACATTATTTTTGGTCTGTTGTTTGGATTCTGTGTAGTAGGCAGGATGTCCTTTTGTTTGATGATATTGTCTGTTACCAGCTTGTTTAACCATCATCTTCTGGGGAAGATCCTTCTTGTTTTTCAAGTTTATTACTTGATCTGGTATCTGACTTCTTTCTGGTACGAATTTCATTGGGCCTTCTGCTTTTTCTGTGTGACCTGGATATCCTAATCCAGAAGTGCCTTTCTGTTGTATGTTGATGAGCAGTTTGGCACGTTCATCACTTCTGTAGATCATATCTCTACCTTTCTTTATCTTTTCTTCAGCAATGTTGTTCCTATTTATAAGATCTTTGACTTTTGAGTTCAAGGAATGAATCTCACTGTCTTTGCTCTTGATCTGTTCTTCCAGAACATTGATGTTAGCAACAAATTTAGTGTTTGCTTTACTCAATATCTCTTCAGTTTTCTTCAATCTGTCATTTTCTTCAACAACTTCTCTGAAAAGTCTCTTGATACTTGAGTAGCTCTTGAACATTTCATTAACTTCATCCCATGAATATTCATCTTGGTCTTCTATTTCCTGATCCAGGTCGATATCATTTGATGAGTTAGAGTTGCAAGAGTTTACCTCTACATCATCTAGACCGTTGTCTAGTCCTGCAAAGCATTCATCCCAGTCTTCTTCTTCTTTAGCAAAGAACGCTTCATCATCTTCTGTTGAACTATCAGATAGATGACTTGAGCTGGAATCATCTTCTTCTTTTTCTTCTGCTATCATAGTTTTACGTTGAGCTTTTAGCTTTCTGTCCCTTTTAGCTCGTAGTTCTTCTCTCTGACTTTTGGATAGGTCAGGACAGTCTGTCTTGAAGTGACCTGTTCTTCCACAGCCATAGCAGGTATAGTCAGTAGTATTAGTGATTTTACCATTACCTCTACTTTCTGTTTTGTCATCAGATCGTTCTGCTTCTTTATTCTTCTGGTATCTACTTTTGTTATCTTTGTAGAACCTTCGATACTTTCTTGATCTGACCTCCATCTTGTCCATTCTTTTAGCAATCAGTGAGAATTCTTTCAGTAACTTATCATATCCTCCTTCTTCTGATGCAGTAGATGATGTTGATTCATCTGTTTTGCACTTCGCTTTGAAGGCAGTCTCTTTCTCCTTCTTAGTGCTAGTTTCATTCTTCTTGCTGGAGGAATGATCTGGTCCATGTATCCTTCTGATATCACATTCATGGACAGCTAGATGATCAAATAGTGCTTCAACAGATAGATCATTGAAATCAGCACGTAGAGGTTGCATAGCTGAATAGATTTCCCAGCTTGGTGGTAAAGCTCTAAGAATCTTGAGATTCTTCTCTCTCTGTGTGTACTTATCCTTTTTGAAGGCAGACACTTCAAGTAATACTTCAGTGAACCTGTTCTTCATTTGTTCAATAGTTTCTCCAGGCTTCATTTTGAATTCATCGAACTTATTACATGCCAGGGATAGCTTGTTCTCGATCATAGCTTCAGATCCTAAGCTGAGATCTCTTAGTGCTTCCCACATTTCTTTGGCTGTATCAAGATCTTGGATCTTGGCCAGATGAACTCCTTTCACAGTACTGGAGATAACTCCTTTAGCAAAATCATCAAGATTTGCTTCTCTTCTTTCTTCAGAAGTATACTTTCTGGGGTCTTTCAGTACAGTTTCCTTCACTGCTCCTGTCTCAGTGATACGAGTGGTTTCTTCAGTAATAGCCAAAGGTCCTTCTTCTATCACCTTCCACATTAGGCAGTGATGAGCTTTGAGACACATCTTGATTCTGAAGCTCCATTCTCTGTAACCTTGGATGGAGAATTCTTCGCATGCCCTGATAACAGATGATTCCATAACAAATAATATGCAGATGATGAAAAGTTTTTCTAGATCTATTCAAGTTGACCACGCAGGTATTAACCTTGTGAAAACAAAACAATGGTCGTATGAACCACCGCTCTGATACCACTTGTTGGTCCCGAAAGAGCAAGGTTTGGTGTATGGGGGGGGGAATACACCAAATGCAAACTTTTCAGTTTACTTGACAATTTCAATCAGAGAGATGTGAGCTTTCTGAATTACAGATTGCTCTAGATGATAGAACACTATGATTTTCTAATCAATTAAGTTCTATCCAAGTAAGATCTCTCACGTGAGATATACAAGGCAGAAAGTAAGTGTAAACTTAATTTCCAGCAGTGTATTGTGTGCGGAATAATGGTGGACTTAGTTGGTGCTCTTGTTAAGAAAATCTTTTGAAAGCTTAATCGAGTATTTAGAAGATAGATTAAGAATGCAGGTTTGAATGAGTATGAAAGATGCAGAATAAAAACAACTGAATAAAAAATGCAGAATTTAAATGGCACAGTTATTTTTACGTGGTTCGGGAAACCCCCTACGTCCACGGTCTAATCCAAACTGGATTAGATATCCACTACTAGGATACTCTTCTTATTTAACCTCGCTGAGAACGAGCCACAAGTTCCAATTACAAACCTTATTGAAACTTATGCACGAATAAGGGTCGTGTCCCTTTACAACTTACAGAAAACTACTGTAAACAGGCTATCTTCACGTTAATCCACTAGAAAACTACTAGCTAGTAAAGATCTCCTTCTTCTCTCGATAAGACAGACTTGAATCGAGGTGTGATTGCGATCACGAACGGTTTGAAGCTTTTGTCTGATTTGAAGATAGAATGATTGAGAATATTTCTGCAGTATAGTGCTTGCGTATATTTCAGACTTTTAAACTTCAAGCATATATAGGCTCTGAATTTGAAATTCTTAGCCGTTTGTTGATTGGCGTGATTTGATTTGTGGATTGCCAATCAGTCATAACTCTTCTTTCCTTGTAGAGTCATTGATTGAATCTTCTATGATTGGTAAGCAGATCATCTGTGATTGCTTTCCTTCTTCATGTCAATCAGTGATTCAGTTTCTATTTCTTCAATGGAAAGTCTTTAATGCTTCTTTGACAGGTTAGGTTCTGCTCTTTCTGGTTTGCTTCTATCCTTCTGGTTGTATCCTCTCTGGTCTAGTGTCTTTCTGGTTGAGGTACTTTCTGATAGAGCATACTTTCTGATAGAGCATACATTAACCTACTCTCTGGTTGAAGTACTTTCTGGTAGAGTTGCTTTCTGGTAGAAGTACTTTCTGGTAGAGTTGCTTTATACTTTCTGGTTGAAGCATCTTGCATCTTTCTGGTTGAAGCTTCTCTGGTTCAACTTTCTGTTAAAGTTGACTAGCTTCTCTTTCTGGTTGAGACTTTCTGGTTTAGCTATCTGTCTCGAGACTTGCTGGTTTTTGCATTCTGTCTTAGGACTTGCTGGTTAGCGTTCTGTCTCAAAACTTAACCTTCTGCTCCAGCCTTCTGCTCCACCCTTCTGCTCGAGACTGGCTGGTTTTATCTGTCCGAGACATCTTCTATCGTTCTGTTTGAATCAGTTTCTACTATCTGTTATGCTGAAACTAGAGAGAAAAGGTACAGAACATGTATAATACCAAGTGTGTTTTGAAAGAGCATCATCAAAACTTAGAATATTTTATGGGGTTCCCAACATGTTGTCACCTTACGTCATGGCAAAACTCCATACGAGCTGTGGAATAACAGGAAGCCCCTTCTAACTTATTTTCGTTCTTTCGGATGTAAGTGTTACATTCACAATAATGGGAAAACTCAATTAAAGACATTTGATAGCAAAACTGATCAAGGAATATTTTTAGGATATTCTGACATTAGTAAGGCCTATCGTGTTTTTAATAAGCGAACTCTTGTTGTGGAAGTAATGCCTCATGTTGTATTTGACGAAACTACTTCCGAGGTGTCAGGAACAGATGATGATCAATCAAACAAGAATTCACCCTCTTCCACTCTTAAGAACTCCGAAATTCAATTAATAGATGATATTCTACTATGGAGTCCAAGAAAAGAAGGTGAAGAAGAACACTGTCTACCTACTGAAACAACATCACAGCTAGGGGGAACATATGCAAATGAAGAAGCATCACAGCTAGGGGGAACAGATGCAAATGAAGAAGCATCACAGCTAGGGGGAACAGATGAAAGGGGAACTTCACATGAAGAATGCTCACAACAATCTGTTGATGAACGAAACATTCAATCTGCTTCACCCCCAACTCAACCTCCATCTGTCCAGAACTTGGTAAATGTATCAAACATTAACTTAAACGCTGACAATTTCATTGATGGTCTTATTACAGAACATCCAGAATTTGAGAACCCTCCCGATGAGATAGAGATCGAAATATCTGAGGAAGAAATTAAAAGGCGAAGAAAATGGGTAGATAGCCATCCATCTGATCTCATTGTTGGGAACCCAACAAATGGAGTTAAAACTAGATGCATGCATGAAGAAAGCGCATTACTAAGCTGCTATCTTGCCCACACCTAACCAAAGGACATCGAAGAAGCCTTGCAAAGTACAGATTGGATCAATGCTATGCAAGAGGAGTTATAGGAGTCAAATGGATATTCAAAAATAAAAGAGATGAAACAGGTGAAGTAGTGAGAAACAAAGCAAGGCTAGTCGCCAAGGGATATTGTCAACAAGAAGGAATCGACTTTGATGAAACCTTCGCACCCGTGGCACGACTAGAAGCTATCAGATTGTTTCTTGCTTATGCAGCATTCCAACGTTTCAAAGTATTCCAGATGGATGTAAAAAGTGCATTTCTAAATGGCATTCTGGAAGAAGAAGTCTACTTGGAACAACCACCTGGTTTTGAAATTGAAGATGAAAACAAGGTGTACAGATTAGCTAAAGCAGTGTATGGACTAAAACAAGCTCCTCGAGCTTGGTATGAGACACTGTCTACATTCCTACTTCAATCGGGATTCAAACGAGAATCAATTGACAAGACATTATTCACTATCAAAGTTGAAGACTATATCCTTTTAGTCCAAATTTATGTTGATGATATCATTTTTGGATCCAAATCTGAATTCCTTTGTAACAAATTTAGCAAGCTAATGCAGGACAAGTACAAGATGTCAATGATGGGGGAAATGAACTTCTTGGGTTTACAAGTCAAACAATCTGCTGATGGGATTCTAATCAATCAATCCTAATATATCAACGATCTCATCACAAAGTTTGGAGTTAAAGATTGCAAACCAGGAAAAATCCCTATGCAAACCAATGGGCAGATTGGTCCTGATGTACTTGGGAAGGTAACGGATATAAAACAGTATCGTGGTATAATCGGATCTCTTTTATATCTAACTGCTAGTCGACCTGACATTACCTTTGTTGTTGGTGTTTGTGCTCGGTACCAAGCAAGTCCAAGGGAATTCCACTTAGAAGCAGCAAAACGAATTTTGCGTTATCTCAAAGGGACCATTGAGATAGGTTTATGGTATCCTTGTGATGATAATTTTGTATTAACTGGTTATTCTGATTCTGATTATGCAGGTTGCAAGTTTGATAGAAAATCCACCTCTGGAACTTGTCAATTTCTTGGAAGCAAGCTCATCTCGTGGTTTTCTAAAAAGAAAACTTCGGTTGCAACCTCTACAACAGAAGCAGAATACATGGCTGCAGGTAGTTGCACCGCACAAATCCTATGGCTCAAACAACAGCTCAAAGATTACGAAGTACAGATGGATGCAGTTCAAATATTTTGTGATAGCTCAAGCGCCATAGCAATAACACAAAATCCAGTACTTCACACTCGATGCAAACACGTGGATGTTCGTCATCATTTTATCCGTGACCACGTGGAAAGAAAGAATATCAAAATAGAGAAGATTCATACTAATGTACAACGAGTTGATATTCTAACAAAGGCATTGGCTGAGGACAGATTCAAAATACTTTGTGGCAAGCTAGGACTAATCAACCATCTGTTGGTACATCATCTTTCTTCAATCTGTTGATTAAAAACCTCTTGAAAAATAGTTGCTCCAAATTGAATTAACAGTTTATTGCATCAATCAAGGGGGAATGTAAACCAAAAATTTCAAAACAGGTTGTTACTTTTTCTCAACAGCGAGAGATTAACTAAGCCAACAGCTAGATGTTGCTTGTTCTCCAATGAGAAATTATCAAAGAACAGATTGTGCTCACATCAAAACGATCTGTCTAGCATTTATTAAGGGGGAACTTAACTCTCGCTATTTATTTTTGATATTTAATTCTCCAATTATTTTTCCACTCTCTTGTTATTCTTTACTAATGATTAACATTGAATATCATTTATTTACATAATACCAAGAGTCGAATGTGTCAGTAGATTGAGAGAAAAAGGGAAAGATCATTAAATGCTGCAGACCTCGACATTCGTGCAACTACAGAGATGTGACTTGCTGTCGTCACAGCCAATAGCGTGTGAAGTTATATCGCTAGAATGGGCGGCAAAATCACTTCATCAGGGAGAAATCTTATCCGTAGATTTAAATCACTTTTACATCTTTTAATCCTATGCGTTGATGTGTCTATATATATATGATGGTTTGACTGCTTCGTCTCTTACACATATATATATTTCTCTCAAACCGCCATTGTTAAAGCTTGAAAATTCAAACCCTTTACTCTCAAAGCTTTAACTCTCAAACCCTGTCCCAATACACTTCCTTCAAAATGACCAACTCTGAAGCTAGTTCGTCATCGTCACATGCTGCATCACCGATTCCCCTTTCCAAAATGCTTCAGCTAATTGAAGCACGATTATCTCCTGAACCCAGAGCTGTTCTTAATCATCATGGATATTCTCTTCTTGATGATCTCTTTGCAAAAATCGAAGCTTGTTCAGGTTACTTAAGATGTTCAGAAATGCATGAACTAGGGTTTCACATTCGTTGGTTACATATGAATATCTAACAAATGGAAATGCAGTAATACATATTGATTGTCTTTTATTTGGCTATATAATGGTGCACAATCCATCAAACTGTATACTTAACATGCATGATTACGTATATTTGATAGTATCACAACTCTTAGATTCCTATGCACTGTGATCTCTAAGAAATAAAGTCACAAATTCCTAATTCAAGCATGTTTTGGACTAATTAGGTTTAATTCTGTGTTAATGATTTGTAATTCAACCTGTCCTATCTTGCTATAAATGTCAATTCATCTTCTCGCTGTTATCTTGCTATACTATTAACAGCGAGCTGTTGAACTACAGATCATTCGATTTGTTCAACTTATCAAGCTGCAAACTTCGAACTATGCTCTATACTTAATAGATTTCTTGTGATTCTTTTAGGATTTCACAAGATAATTACCAAGGAGCCCCGATTCTATCTCCCTCGACAAGTGGCTCTATTTTACTGCTCTTGGATGGAGGATGATAATGACGAATACTCGATTGAGCTGCCGATCGGAAAGGATGAAAAGGAGTTAAAGCAAGTAATAGATATGATACTTAACACATATGATCTAACCGACGAAGGGAGAATGATCGAGGATGTTACGCACGAGCAGATAGAGGAGGCCATAAATTTAATGGTAGCTCAACCCATGAAGTGGGATGGGAAAGCCATCTCAAGGAGTGCAATGCTACCTACATACCGCATGCTTCTTGACTTTGTTCAAAAAGTGTTTCTGGGTCACCAATGAACTTTTGATGCGGTGACTCCCATAAAGCTCAAAGTATTGTCAGCTGTTCTTCTAAATCTCGACATCAACTGGGGCAGATCACTACTCAAACTAATTATGGATGAAGAAAGGCAGATCGACCTCCGACAGAATGCAGATGGAGACTGCATTCATCTTCACGTCAAGCGTCCGCTCCGTCTGTCCACCAAAATCAGCACCATAATTGATGGGGTGTACAACAAAGACAAATGGCACAAGGCCATGGAATTTGACCAAGATCTAATCGTACCAAAATCCAGGCATCAGGTCGAAATGTCTCTGGGGATTGTAGCTCAGATTTTTGTGAAGGTAACGAATGCCAAGATTAGGGAAGCCATGGTAGCTATTGGCAGATCGAATGCTGATTGGGTCATGCCAGCTAAGAAACCAAAAATAGTGGGCGAGGCTGCAGCAACACAGGCCGCTGCTGAACCTACAAAGCGAAAGGCAGCTGGGGGAGCACAGCCCGCTGCTGAAAAGAAGAAAAGAAAAACCAAGGAAACATCTCCCGCTGTGGAGAAGAAGAAAGCAGAAAAGAAGGCACCAAAGAAGGTGGCCATCAAAGAAAAACCCACGGCCCGTAAATTATTGGATGAATTGGAGGCTACAGAACCAACTGTTGGCATCGATGAAGCTGATGTTGCTGTAAATCTACATGAACAGCCAGCCGATGACTTGACCGAACGGCTTATAGGTGCACATATGATCTATGAACAAATGAGAGATTCCAAGTTAAGCTGATGTTGCTGTTCTCAAAAGTTTGCCAGGAATTAAGCTCACCCCCATCGCGTTTGATATGGCCAGAAGATTCCAAGTCTATCTCGACATTCGAGATAGCAAATTTTATGTCTTGGAGGCAATCCTTATGTTGTTCACCGTTAGTGACCTCAAGGTGGAGGAGAACAAATTAATTTCCTATTTTGGATTTCTTGATATTCCAGATGCCCGTCAATACTTTCGTACCTATGTATTGACCAAGATGAAGGAGGAAGCGACTGTGTTAAAAATCGATCTTGCCCCATTCTACTCCACGGAACAAGCATTCTTCAACAACGCTGTCGATCTAACCTCCGGAGACTTTGACGAGGCTCTAAATTTCCTTGATCAATCTGTTGGTCAAAGTTCTCCAATTATGAAGCAAGCCTCTACATCACAGCCCCCTGTCATTGAGATTGAAGTGGAACAGTTGGAGGAAGGGAAAACTGAGGAGAAAGAACAGATCGAAGATGTTGTGATTGAGGTTGTACAGATGGAAATGAGAGAACAGGATGATAAGATGGAAGAAGCTGAGACTCACAAGGTCAATGAAGCTGTCATTGAAGAGATCTATACCCAAGCCACTGCTCCAACTGGTTATCAACATTATTCGGTGGACGACCTGTGGATGCAATATATTGATCCTGTTTTGACAAAGGAGCAAATTAGCTAACTTATTCATATTCGCATCAATGATCGATCTGCTGCCATGGCTAATTTTGTCAAAACTGCTGCTGAAACAGCTATTAGGACGACAGAGGCTAACTTTGAACGTGCTCACACTTCTCTATCCACTGAACTGCACAAAGTCTTGGATAGTGATAGAGAAGTATTTGATGGATTCAAAAAGGAGACCGAGACCAAATTAACTAACTTCCAATGCGAGGTTGACAAATTTGAAGATAAACTGATGAAGGCTGGCAAGAAGTTGGTTGAAGAAGTAAAGAAGCAGGTGGAGAAACAGCTGGAAGATATGGAAAACGAGTCAATTCCTGCAGTGATCGAGAAGAAAATTCCAGCTGTACTCACCACTTCTTTGCCTGCTGCCCTCAAGCCATTGTTGAAAAAGGAATTCGAAGAGGCTGATTTTGCTTCTGGGGATGAGATCTACAAAATCAACAAGACTCTAACTGATATGAAAGTCAAAGATAGTTACCTGTCTTCTGACTACAAGAAGCTAGCCACATCATCCAAACAATTCCATGAGATTAATGCCAACATCTCCACTCTTTTACACTACAAGGAGGAAATGGACAAAAAGTTTCAAGATATGGCTGATGAAGTCGCCTTCCTTAAGCTCATCATCTCGAAAGAGTTTGATAATGTCGAAAAGGGGGAAGTGCAGAAAAGACAGCCCGCTGCTCCTCAAAAGAAAAAGCCTGCTGCTGCTGCTGCCAAACGAAAACCAAAGATGAATCCAAAGCAAGCAGCAGAGGCAAGGCAAATACAAAGGGAGAATGAAGAGAAAGAAAAGAGAAGGAAGGAGGAGGAAGATGCTCTCGCAGCAAAGAAAGGAAAGAAAGTAGCAACAGAGGATGATTTAACGGAAGAAATGTTCCTCGCAGGATATAAAGCAGAACAGGTAGAAAATCCTAATTTTCGAGAATTATTTGTTGCTGAAAGGGCCAAACAACAGAAGGAGGAAATGAAGGAGGATGTAACACCGGAAGAAGGTGAGGAGGAGCCCACAAATCCGGTGTTCAAATTCTTTGAAAAATATCAACTCAAGGATGCTCAAAATGTCACGTGGTTGCATGCAAAGAAAGCAGCGAGGTGGAATCAACTGATTAAAGAGTTTGTAGTGCAACACTACTATCTCATGGATGATGAATTTCAAGGAGGAGATGTTGATGTACTATTCCATACATTTCTCAAGCAACACAAAAATCAAACATTCGTCGAATATCTCTTTAGGCAGTCTGCAATGACTAATCAATTTCTGACTGCTCCGAAAAAGACTACCATTCTGTATCCAAGAATCCAAGGAACGACAGAAGTGGATCACACTGCAATTCTCAATCATATAAATCACGCTGCAAAAGGCATGGGATATCCGATTGACCTCAACAATAAAGACTACAGAAGGGTATTTAATGGCATATATGCCAGTTTTGGTGTTCCCTCGGAGTTGAGGAGGAGGGAGATGGTTGAAGCGAGGAGAGCGCGAATGGCAGAACAATCAAGGAAACATACTGCAGATCAAAGCCAAGCTCCACAACAATGATGTTTACTTTTCTTTCATTTTGCAATTGTACAGCTCGCTGTCCTTATTGAATATCTATCTGTAACAGCTAAACACCTAGTGAATGAAAGAAAGATAAATATTTTTTGATCCAAAAACAACCTGATGACAATTTCTTGTTGTCCAGACAATGTTTTATGTGCTATCTAATGCTTTAATATTATTGCATAATCATCTAACTGCTTTTATCTCTCTTGGTTGAAAATTGTAAAGTGTTGGTTTCGACATCATCAAAAAGGGGGAAATTGTTGGGAACCCTACAATATTATATTGGTTTTGATAATGTTATTCAAAACAACACTTAGTTAAAATATGAAATTTAAAATCAAGGAATTGATGTTATCTATTAAGGAACAGCTTGTTTTTAAAAGAAGCAGATTGTGATAGTTTTCCTATCTGTATTATTCTTCTCAAGTTGTCCTGGACACATCAATTATGTCTTCACAAGGCTTAAAACTCATTGTAATGATGGCAAGTTAGACTTGGAAACAGATCGCTGTTTGGATCTATTCACAGTTTAACATATCGCTGTCTTTTGCCTTATTGGTTTTAGATTTCTTCTCGATTAGATTTTACAAGATCAAAATTGTAAAAGAGAGTTTTAATTTACAAACTTTCTTATAGTAATCTATTTCTATCTAGCTGTATAGGGAAGTCTTGAAGGAGAACAGCGAGCTGCACTTCAACAGATCGTTAAGAACAGCAAGACGATATACTTGTCTACAAAGAACAGCGAGATACAAATTGTCTACGAGAACAACGAGACAAAGTAAACAAGCTAGAGACAAATATCGTAGGAAACGATATGCACCTGATCATCAAAAGCCAGAGTTCATGGAACAGCTAGAGTTCATGGAACAGCTAAGAGTTCATGGAACAGCTAAAGGTTCATGGAACAACTAAAGGTTCATGGAACAACTAAAGACTATGGAACAGCGAGACTTATGGACAACAGATCGTAATCTCAAAATCGATCTGTTCACTCAAACTTCTCCAAAGGTCAAGATCAAGAAGTATATGTTAATTTGGAATCAAACCAATTAACAAAGTGTGGACAGCTCGTCTCAAAGATATAGTAGGAAACAATATGCATCTCTCGAGAGACAGCGAGCTGTTATAATCCACACCATTACTACGGTGGACTGCCGACATACTTAAATTTTTCACAAGTCAACCACTCCGTGTATTGTCACATCATCGACATACTTTAAGGAATGAAGTACAAGAAAATCACAACTACTGTATGGAGGATCATTCCCAGTATGGCAATACATTGGGAAATCTCGTGAAAGGTGGTAACCACTCTCATTTGGCTGCGCGTGTCTCAACCTCACTGCCATGCATTTAATGCAGCCATTAATGCGTTGAAAAAGAGTACCATCGTCTCCAACGGATAGTTTCTTCAATGAGGGTATAAATACCACCTTCACCTCCAGAAAGAAGTACGAGAATTCAACCTTTCATCCTGCTAATACTCTGCGAAAATCTTCAAGATCTAATTGTTCAAAACACTCCCAACCTCAAAGAATTCTCTGTAGTGTTTACAGTCTTGAAGATTACTTTCTGGAAATCTATTGTTTACCAAAACCCAAGTTAGGATCTAGTGTTGATCCAAAAGTTGTAAGATTTAGATTGTAGTTCTTCAATCTAAGAAGTGTAATCTAGAGTTGTTATCTAGTTTTGATAAAACTTGAGGCTCGTGCTCAACGAGTAAAAAGAAAGGAGACATAGTAGATTTCGATCTAGCTTTGATCGAGCCGTGGACGTAGGGAAAGTTTATCCCAAACCACGTTAAATTCTTTGTGTTCTTGCTTTCTGTTTCTCTTTTTTATCATACCCTTCATACTCTTGCATTAACTTGGTTGTGTGAAAGATTGACTAAAGAAAACGTTTTTAACTACAAAGAGCATTAACCACCGAATTCCGCACACAACATTAATCAAGATTAACTTACTTAAAGTTAACCTTATTAAGTGTTTCATTTCACCTAAGGTTTATTTGAGCTAAGTTGTTTCTTCTTCCCAAGAAGAAACCCTAAGCTAACCTAAGCTATCTTTATTTTAAAGTGTGCTTAAGCCTTACTTCCTATTCCTAAAACACGAAAACAAAAGAAAGTTTGAATTGGTGTATCCCCCCCCCCATACACCAATCTAGCTCTTTCGGGACCTACAAGTGGTATCAGAGCAGTTGTCCATTTTGACCATTGTTTCTAATTCACAAGAGATTATCTCTGTGTGGTCATGTTGGATAGATCTTGAAATCGTTTTCACAGCATATTGCACTTGCATTTATCTAATAATTTACTCTAAGTCATGGAAGGTCAAATGGCTAGAGCCTGTGAGGATTTCTCTATCGCTGGATATGAAGATTGGAGTTTCAGACTGGAGATGTGTCTTAGAGCTCATCACATCAAGATGTGGTCCGTTATCACAAATGGCCCAATCAAAATCATGAACAAACATTCTGCTGAGATTAAAGATGGAACAGGATCCACTCCCACCGTTGAGTTAGTTGAAAAAGAAAAAGATATGGATGACTATACAACGGAGGAGAAGAAAGAGGCTAGCTATGCAAAGGGTCTGATTTCAAGCACAGTGAGAGGAATCTACTTGGCCAAAATCCGACGTCTCAAAACTGCCAAAGAAATGTGGGATGTGTTACGAGACATAAGCATGGCATCCGACGTGATTCAAGAAAACAAGCTGTCCATAGCTTGTAACAAATACGAAGAATTTAAGATGAAGCAAAGAGAAACCATTGCTCAAATGAAGAACAGGTTCACTGAAATCCTGATTGAGATTGACGATATTGACAAAGATAAATACACACAGCGTGAAAAGAATCTCAAAATTATCCGAGCTCTACCTGCTAGCTGGGAAATATATTGTGCTATGCATCCCATGATGCCTGAGTTCAACTCTCTTACTATTGATGCCTTATTCGATTTACTAAAGGGCAATGAGTACGAAATCAATCGTATTCATGGTCATTCTTCTTCTTGCAAAACATCTCTTGCAGGAACAAAAGAAAAGGAAACTGCATTCAAAGCAAAGCAGAAAGAAAAGGAGGTTGAAAAGAAGTCCCCACCAACCGTGGTAGTAAAAGACTCATCTAGTTCAGATGATGAAAACTACCCCACCAAGAACTACTTCGAGGAATACTCACTCATGGCTCAAAGATTCCAGAAGATGGAGCTTAGGGCAAACAGATACAAGCGTCTCTACAAGGACAACAGCCGAAACTTCAAAGGAAGAGATCGATCGGGGGATCGACCCGATAAGAAAAGTGAAGTAAAACCTAACTCTTCATATGTTAAAGCTGACCTGTCCGAATTCGTTTGTTTCAAGTGTGGCAGGAAAGGTCATTTCAAAATAGACTGCCCAGATATCTCCAGGGCGGAGAGAGAAGAGCTAAGAAACAAACGAGACAGAAAGCTTCGAGAACAAAGAAAAGCCATGCTCGCTGAAGAACAAACTACACAAAACACACTAACAGACAGTTCATCCGAAAACGATGAAGCTTTCATCACTGAAGAAGATGAAGAATGGGATGAATGTCTTATGGGTCATGACAACGGACTCGACAATAATGAGGTAGAAAATAATTGTTCGTCTCCTATTTCTAACTCACCTTTATATGATTCGGGTGACGAAGAAGAGATAGATGAAGAAGGTGAAGACGATCTGTCCATCGAAGATTTTAACAAACTCATGGAAGATCATGCAAGATTGAACAAGATGTTCAAACATGCTATAAAAGAAAATAGAAGAATGGCGAATACCATTCAAGAAATGAAGAAAGTAAGTGCTTCATTCAACGAAAGAGAAAAGGCGATACTTCTACAAATCAAAAACAAAAGTGAAGAAGTCTACGCTCTCACTGCTAAGATCTCTGACTTAATTGGAAGAGAATCTTCAGCCAACAATAAGGTGGATAATTTGAATGTGATGCTCAATTATTACATTCACAAAAAGTCAGGCAGAGTCCATCTAATCAATGACATGCAAAAGAGGTCATCAGATCGTGGAGGAATAGGATTCAATGGAGTTGACAAAGGACCTCCATCTGGGAAGTTTGTCAAAGAGCAAGGCAAAGGAAAGGTGGTAAATCTCAAAAATCAAAATATAAGACAACCACAAGCAGTGCTGATACGACAACAACCAAAGCTGCAACAACTTCATCAACACCAAAAGAACTCAATTCCAGGAGCTAGAACGCAACAAGCAAATCCACCTGCTCAACACAATAATCAACCGGAAAAAGATCATCAACAGCAGGCCAATCCTATCAAAGAAAGGCGTCCAACTGATCAATAAGGAAGATCACCTTCTCCCAGGCTTCAAATTGCTCGAACCTCGAAACATACATACAAGAAGCCAATTGTATACATCGATTTCAGCTGAAGACAAATTCGAGCATCTAACAATGTCTCAATTATTAGACAGATTTGGGTTCCAAAGGGAACATTATCCACTAACAACGCACCCTCAATCAGTAGGGTAGCTGAATGATTTGTACTTGCAGGTTAGGAAATCGAGAAGAAGAAAAGATGCAGCTCGGGGCGCGGTATGGATACTAGCGGATGTTCCAAGCATATGACAGGCGATAAAGAGCTGTTATCCAACTACAAAGAAAGCAATGGACCAAGTGTAACCTTTGGAGGTGACTCAAAAGGATATACACGAGGTTATGGCAATCTCCATGTTGGTAACACAATCATACAAAATGTGTCTTATGTTGAAGGCTTAAATCACAATCTATTCTCTATTAGTCAATTTTGCGCTAATAATAGAAGAGTAGAATTTACCGCTAATAAATGCCTAGTAAAGAACTTGGAAGGAGAAGAAATTCTTCTTACCGGAATTTTGCAGGACAAATTGTACATTGTACAATGGAATGAACAGATTGAAATCTGTATTGTAACTGCATCAAGTTCATCCACCAGCTGGCTATGGCACAAACGCTTAAGCCACCTTAACTTCAAATCAATCAACAAGCTGGTCAAAGATAAATTGGTCGAAGGTCTACCACATCAAAAATATGACAAAGACCATGTATGTGAAGCTTGCCAAGCGGGAAAACAAACAAGAGCATCCTTCCCAACCAAGGCAGCACACTCCACTACCAGAATATTAGAACTTCTACATCTAGACCTTTTTGGACCTGTATCTCCATTAAGTGTAAATGGTAGAAAGTATACATTAGTTATTATTGATGACTTCTCTAGATTTACTTGGGTTATTTTTATGTATAAGAAAAAGGAAACCCTTGAAAAGCTATCTGATCTTCTCAACAGATTATCAAATCAAAAAGAGAAATCAATCATCACAATTCGATCTGATCGTGGGACTGAATTCATCAATCAAATGATCGAAGCCTATTGTTCAAGGATGGGGATACAACATCAAACATCAGCAGCTCGTACGCCAAAATAAAATGGAATTGTAGAAAGGCGCAACAGATCGCTAAAGGAAGCATCTAGAACCATGCTAAATGAAATCAATCTTCCAAAGAAATTATGGGCAGAAGCGATCAATACCGCATGCTACACACAGAATCGATCTGTTGTGTTGGTCCCGAAAGAGCAAGGTTTGGTGTATGGGGGGGGGAATACA
>JAPKLX010002619.1:0-12486 GCA_026898415.1 Leonotis leonurus
ATACGTTAGGTACAACATAAGGAATAGCAGAATAAGAATACCTAACAAACTCCCCCTGTTTTTGTGCCTTCTTCACAACACATTCTTCTTCTTTGAAGCTCCCCCTATGTTTATGCCTGCACTAACAACTTCAAACATCCAGCAAGCATAACATTTAACAAGACAGTCAACACTGGTCAAAGAAGCAGCATAGATAATATACGCAACAATAACCAAGCATTCATAGTATTAACAACAAGTGCTGCCAAAAAGTTTAACATCCATCATCCACATCATCAAAATAAATTGTTTCCCCCAGACAAAATGTTTTTAAAATCCAATCTTGACCACACACGGTCGTCATCATCACAATAAGAGTTCCTCGTCCGCATCCTCATCTCCTTCTTCTTCCGGGTCCCCCCCCTGCAGTGTCACCTGTGCCACCGGCGGCTGCGTCGACCCCTGCTGCTTCACTTGGCTGTTCCCTTGCTGCTTCAGCTGGCTGTTCTCCCCCTTTTTGTGAATGGAGGCACGCGTGAAGAGCGGCAGTGAGTGCATTCAGGGACCCAATGAGTTGTAAAATAGTTGATTGGGGCAACGGAATGGACGCAGGGCCATGTGGGACATCCGCAGGATTCACCCAGGGTAGGTCAGCAATCTTGCTTTTACTGAACAGAGAATGATGAATTATGTAAACCGGAGGAGAAACAGCCTCATGGCTTCGAACTCCTGAGGTAAATCCTTGGTGATGCAATACCCTGCAAATGAGAGAGCAAAATGGAAGAGAGCCAATCTGCGATTTGAGAGAGAGAGAAGCGGGGTTTCTAGGGTTTTTGGCGTGACAGAATAAAGGTAATGATGGTACACAGACTGGCGCCGGTTGATTTCAAGAATGAGGGATTGCCGTTTCATATTTCCATCCTGTCAAAAACAAACTCCAAAAAACACGCTACATGACAGTCATAACCCACGTCCATACGAGAGAAAAACGGATGTTGAGGAGAACACCCTTGATTATTTGAAAAACAACAAACTCATGACTGCTGACATGCATAACAAAAATGGAAAAAACACCCCATTTTGAAAAACACCCAGTCCAGCTTGCTCTGTTGTGTCAACGTTTGTTACAACATCCACCTGGCTTAATAGATAAAATATGTGCAGAACTACAAGAATCCAAAGGTTAGTGAGCGTAGAGTGCATCGTCGCAGCGAACGCCGTGCCCCTAGCCTTTCACCCTCGAAAGCAGTCGCAGTTGCAATCCTTTTGTAAGGTAGCATCGTCGTAGCGAGCGCCGTGCCCCCCAAACTACTTGGATTGTTTACCACACAGATAAATACAAGAATATAACAAGATAGAGCCAGGTTTCAGAATATTGAATATGTTGATTAAGATGTTATTCCAGCAAGCTAGACACACCAAGCTACACCCTTGATATAGATAGCAGAATATAGGAACTAGGGTGTAGCACAACACACGCTTTAGTGAAAAAAACAAAGACCAAGAGATTTTCGCAAGTAAACAAATCTCTCATGATCCAAAGGTTTTGTGAAAATGTCAGCAATCTGGTTCTCAGTTTTCACATATTCAAGTTTGATTACCTCTTGTTCCACTAACTCTCGAATGAAATGGTGTCTTATGTCGATGTGCTTGGTTCTGGAGTGCTGAACAGGATTCTTGGAAATGTTTATGGCACTCATGTTGTCACAGTACACCACCAGGTCATTGTTGTCTAGCCCATAGTCACTCAACATTTGTTTAAGCCACAACAGTTGTGTACAACAACTGCCTGTGGCAACATACTCAGACTCAGCAGTGGATAAGGAAACACAATTTTGCTTACGGCTGTGCCACGACACAATTTTGTTTCCCAGATAAAAACATCCTCCACTTGTACTCTTTCGATCATCAACATCACCAGCCCAATCAGAATCACTGAAACCTACCAAGCTCATATTCATGTGTTTAGAAAACAATATGCCAAGGTCAATAGTTCCAGCAACATACCTGATTATCCTCTTAACAGCTTTGAGATGAGAAGCTTTGGGTTTAGCTTGATACCTGGCATACACACATACGCTAAACATCAAATCTGGACGAGTGGCTGTTAGGTACAGCAGACTCCCTATCATTGATCTGTAGAGTGTTGGGTCAACATCTTCTCCAGCATCATCTTTTGTTAACTTCTCTGTTGAACCCATAGGAGTTTTCATGTGTTTTGTACCTTCAAGATTAAATTTCTTTATCATCTCCTTGGCATATTTGCTTTGGGAGATAATAAAGATGCCATCATGTCCTTGTTTAACTTGTAAACCAAGAAAATATGTGAGCTCGCCCACCATGCTCATCTCAAATTTGGTAGACATTGCACCTGAAAAATCAGTCAACATGTTATGTGATGTAGAACCAACAATCATATCATCAACATAAATTTGAGTGATAAGAATATGTTGATCTTCCCTTTTTATAAACAGTGTCCGGTCAGCATCACCTCTCACAAACCCGTATGTGAGAAGGAAGTTGGTGAGATGTTGATACCAAGAACGTGGTGCTTGTTTGAGTCCATAGAGAGCCTTCTTCAACCGGAAAACATGGTCTTGTTTGTGAGGGTCCTCAAATCCTTTCGGTTGTTCTACGTACACCTCCTCTTTTAGCTCGCCATTAAGAAATGTTGCCTTCACATCCATCTGGTATAGGTTGATATTGAGGTAGCACGCGACAGCTAACAGCAACCGAATAGACTCAAGTCTTGCTACTGGCACAAACGTGTCATCAAAGTCGACTCCTTCGACTTGCGTGTACCCTTGAGCAACTAATCTTGCTTTGTTGCGCACAACAGTTCCCTTCTCATCAGATTTGTTCTTGAAGATCCATTTTGTGCCAATGACATTCTTGTTGGTTGGCCTGGGAACCAGGTACCAAACATCGCTACGCACAAACTGGTTGAGTTCTTCATGCATAGCATTTATCCAGAACTCATCAGTTAGTGCTTCCTTGACATTCTTGGGCTCAAATTTGGAAACGAAACATGTTATGCCTTCAACTGTGGAGCACATGGAGTAAAGACACGCCATTTCTCTATAGTTGATTTGCTGTTTTCTCCGGGTCTGGACGCCGTCCTCAATGTTGCCAATAACCTGAGTGAGTGGATGGTTATCTCTCACTCGCCCTGATGGTTCTCTACGAGGAGTGACCTGTTGGGGTTCATCTAGGTCACCTTCGGGTTCCTGTTCTGTGGTGTTGACCTCGACAGTAGTGTTAACTTCTGTGTTAGGTGTGACAGTTTGCGTCTCAACAGGAGAAGCGACAACTCCCCCTTGATGTGTGTTGTCTTCTGTGTCCACTTCTTTGTTTCCATCACCTGTATCATCAAAGACAACATTTACTGATTCTTGTATCGTCTTGATACGAAGGTTAAATACCCTATACGCTACACTGTTTGTTGAGTACCCGACAAACACACCCTTGTCGCTCTTATCATCGAACTTAGTTAGATATTCGCGATCATTTAAGATAAAGCAAACACACCCAAAGACATGAAGATGTTTTAGGTTAGGTTTTCTCCCTTTTAGTAGCTCATATGGTGTTTTAAATGACCCTGGTCGAATGTTGACTCGATTGTTGATGTAACAGGCGGTGTTTACAGCCTCAGCCCAAAAGCGCTTTGCCATTTGGCTTGAGTTCAACATCACCCTAGCCATCTCAATCAAGGTCCTATTCTTGCGTTCGACCACACCATTCTGTTGTGGGGTTTTTGGAGCAGCAAACTCTTGATAGATACCTTTATCGTCACAGAAACTTGTGAAATGTGAATTTTCAAATTCACGACCATGATCTGACCTTATGCGAGATATTCTAGCATCAAACACATTAGTAACACGAGAAAACATATTTTTAAACAGCTCAAATGTTTCAGACTTTTCTCGTAAAAAGTAGGTCCATGTGAACCTAGAAAAGTCGTCAACCACAACAAGCACATACCTTTTACCACCAATACTTTCCACTTCCATGGGTCCTACTAGATCCATATGTAGAAGTTCAAAGCATCGGTTGGTTCCAAAATGTTGCTCACGATGTTGTACGACCGGATGTGAGGCATGTAATTGTTTACCTCGTTGACAGTCACCACATATGATTTGGTCAGCATTTCCAAGCTTCGGTAGACCTCGTACAGCATCCATCTTGATTAACCTACCAAGATTTCGAAAATTAGTATGACCTAATCTTTTATGCCATAGCATGACATCATCAACTTGAGCCTTGTTGCACTTCACATGGTCAGTCATGTAACAATTGTCTGTTGACCTTTGACCTGTCATGATGCACACATTCTTATTGTTGTAAACTTCACAAGCATCTTTAGTAAACTTCACAAGCATGTTTCCATCACACAATTGACTTATGCTTATTAAGTTTGCCATAAGTCCCTGCACATGATAAACATTTGTTAAGGCAGGCAAACCAGTAACATTTAGTGTACCTTTCCCAACAATTTTACCTTTTGAGCCTCCTCCGAAGGAAACATTTCCCCCATCATATGTCTCATAGTTAGAAAGAAAAGTTTTGTTACCTGTCATGTGGCGGGAGCAACCGCTGTCAAAGTACCAAGAACCTGAAACGTTAGTTTTTAAGGCAGTGTACACAACATTACAGGTTAGGTCAGACTTCTTTACCCATACTGTTTTGGGTTTTTGTGAAGGCTCATACTCAGATCTCTCATCTCTTTGTTTCTGATAACAGAAAGGTCTTATGTGCCCTGGCTTCATACAGTAATGACATATATATTTTCTCCTATATCTTTTATCCTTTTTCTTACCTTTCTTACCTTTTCCAGCTGGGGAGATCTTTTGTTTTGTCTGTGTTGGGGTCTCTGTGGGCGCAGCAACTGCTTTGCCTTTTGATGTTTCTCCTTCCGATGTGGACCTTTTACACAACACAGTTGGTGCAGCATATCCAAGGCCTTGTGTACCGGGATTTGCACTGTTCATAATCTCTTGGAGAGAGTAAGTCCCTGTACTCCATTTTCTGATGGTTAGTTCTGCCTCTTCAAGCTTTGATTTTACCTTGGTGAGCTCCACATCACGTTGTGTGATCAGCGCCTCTTGTTTTGACTGAACTTCCTTGAGACGTGTTACCTCAGCTGTTGCGGTCAGCAGATCTCTCGCTTGATGTTTCCATTTGCACAACAGCTCATCATATAGCCTTTTTAATCCTTCGATTACAATGACTGCATGGTCATCACATTCTTCACCACACACAGAGTCTATGTCATCCTTAACACTTCCTGTATCATCAACAGAAGCGTTTAAACAAAACAATGTAGAGTAATAGTTAGAGTCATACCTTTCGGAGTAAGTTGGATCAACAACATGTGATTCTTGAGATGAAACAGTTGCGTGCAATGCAAGGTTCTCAAACATGGTTTCATCCATATCTTCGAAGAATTCGTGCTCATCATCGTTCCACGACACCCAATAAGACTTACCCCGTTTCCGAAGAGTGTTGGCACACTGATTTGCAAAGTGTCCAAAACCTCTACACTCATGACACTGGATACTGTCCAGCTTTGAGGAGTTATACCTGACTACTTCATTAGGAGCTTTCTTCGTGGGGGGTTGTTGTCTCGCCTGAGTTTTGTCTTTTGGAGGTTGGTAGTACTCAAACCGTGGCCTTTCTTTTTCCTTGGGTTGATCTTTGGCTCGCTTGTAACCTATCACCATACGGTTAAACTTCCTAGTGATCATGGCAATCTCTTCTTCGTTGAAGGCTTCCTCTTCTTCAGGGTCACTGGAGTCCATTTGTAACTTACTGCCTGATGTTGAGGAGCTTGCGCCTGCAGACAGTGCCATCGTCTTTTTCTTGGGAAACGTCCCTCTTGCCTCATGATTCATCTCATATGTTTTGAACGAGTTCATGAGGTCTGTGAACTCTAGTGCATTCACGCCTAGGACCGTTTCAATGGCTGTTACCTTCATATCGAACCTCGGTGGCAACGTTCGAAGTGCTTTAGAAACAAGCACCTTGTTGCTCAGTGGATCTCCAAGGTCTTGACATTCGTTAGCAATGTCAAGTATTCTCTTCATGTAGCTAGAGATGTCCTCATCCTCCTCCATCTTCATATCCTCGAATTGAGATGCGAGGATACGCAGACGAGACTGCTTAACACTTTGGTCACCTTCACAATGCCTTTGGAGAATATCCCAAGCATCTCTCGCACACGCACAGTTCTTGATTAGTTTGAACATGTTTGTGTCGACAGCTGAGATTATGGCATTTAGTGCTCGATCATCTAGAGTGGCGGCTTCAATTTGATCACGTGACCAAGATGTTTGTGGTATTGGGACACAATCACCGTCAGCGTCAGTTTGTTTTGGTGGTGACCACCCATTCTCCACAGAAATCCATGCTCGTCTATCAAGTGACTTGATATAGGAGCGAGTACGTGATTTCCAGTAGGAATAATTCGAGCCATCCAGGATTGGTGGTCGAAATGCTCCAGTGCTGTTAGGATCCATCGTTTTAGAGTTGTTGTGACACCGTCAGGACCACACTCAGTGTGTCGAGTGAGGGCTCTGATACCACTTGAAAGTGTATCACCTACTCTAAATAGTTGTTGCGGAAGCTAAAATGAACACACGAGATAATTTTGCGTAGGTTGTGTTAACGAACAACCTACACGGCAGCCTTTACGGCCAGAAAGAATTATCAAAACTAAGTGTTGTGTTGTTTACAATGTTACGGACAACAACAACAACACTTCTCACTAAAAATACTAAAAGTATAATCTTCTAAGACAAAGATCACACGTACTAAACTACGATATAAATCTGCAAAAAGTGTATCTCTAACTAAAAACGAACTCAATATAAATAGAGATAATTTCATGGGCTTGGATTCCATAGGGTAGAAACTGTCAGCCCATGTCTTCCTTGATTTTCTCAACCGCTGTCGTGCTCCGCAAGACTCGCTGGGCAGTTGGTGTGGACTCCGACATTTACGGTAACAGACTTTCATTCAGCGTTAAACTCTCAACTGCCTTCCACTACTCGGTTTGACTTCTTCTTCATAAGACTCGGTCAATTCAGTTCTTCGTGCATTCTCACTCCTACACCAAGTCAACGTCCACGTGGCAACTCAGCATCAGCTTGTTGTGTTGAGCAAAACAACGAGATCAATTAGTTACCTGTGAAGAACACAAAAACATACATGTTAGGTTCAACATAAGAAACAATCGAGTAAAAAACCTAACAGAACATTTATGTGATTTTTTTAGGAAAGAATTTGCAACAACTCAATTAACTTTATTGTCTTCTCGTTGGGACCAATGCATGGATTTATATGGTTTATTGAAGGTGTTTAACATTGCTACTAAACAATTATCGGGTGTCTATTATTGTACTTCCGTTCGTGTTTTAGAACATTGAATGTATATTGCTCTTAGTTTTAAAACTTGTTTTGCTCAAACAAACTTGCAAGGTGTGATTTATTTTATGGTTCAAAAATGGCTTAAATATTTTACCTACATTCCCGATATTTTCTTAGTAGCTAAGTGCTTAGATCCTAAATGAAAATATGATGGTATTTGTCAAATGTTAGATATTTATTATGGAGCTTTTAGACAAATGGATTTTTTAAATATTCAAATTGATGGAGAGTATGTTCACTTTGATCTTCCTAATGTAAGCCAAGTAAAAGATGATTTAGAAAAAACATTAAGATCTCTTTTCGCCGAATATAGGATGATTCATGGTCATAATCTTAACATAAATGAACATCCTAGATAAAGTACTAATACCTCTTCATACATACCACTTGATTTAAATTCATTAGATCCCTTAGTTCAACAATTAAGTAACATGTATCAAGATATATCACATAGTATACCTATAGGTCTAGGAAATAGTGAATTAGATATGTATTTGGGTTCTCGACATATTTTTGGTGTTGAAGATAGTGCTCCACAAATCGATGTGCTAAAGTGGTGGTCAATGAGATCGGAGTACCCAATACTCTCATTTATGGCGAAGGAGTTATTTTCCGTCCCGGCATCCACCGTCTCGGTCGAGCAAGCATTTAGCATTGGAGGCCTTGTGTTGGACCAAATGAGATCAAACATGAAGCCAAGAAACATTGAAGCTACTATGTTGCTTGATGATTGGTCGAGGGCCGACCTTAGAGAACAAGAAAATAATTGGGATGATGATGGAGACGAGAGCCCAAATGAACTCTTCACCGAGTCGGATGCATCGGGGGCGGGCGAAAGCTAGAATGCCACGACATTAAGGTAAGAGAACTACGTGGACTTTGATTCCTCTACGAGGATACGTAGGCAACTCGATTTTAATCATAAAATTGAGCTCAAGTCCTTATTATTATTTTTTCTTCTACTATGTAAAGTTGTAAACTACAAGTATGAAGAATGAAGTATTCATTCCTCAAGTTAATTGTAATTTTCAATTTCAATCAATGAATATTTATTTTTTTAGATTGTAAATTTGTAAATTTCAACATTATTAATGCAATTTCAAGGAATACTTAATTTGTTTGTGTTTATATTGCATTAATACATGTATATTACAATATATATTTACAACAAAATGTACCCAAAAAATAAAATTACAAGTATTAAAAAAAAATAAAAAAAAAAGGAAAAAGTGAAAACCGGCGGTTAAAAACCGGCCCGAACCGCCGGTTTGTAGGCCCGGACCGGAACCGGGAAGCATCCTGCCGGGCCGGTTACGGTTCTTTGACTTGGGAACCGAGGACCGGCGGTTCGAGGCCCAGAACCGCCGGTCCTTGAACCGGGAGCACGTCTAGGTATACGTACCCAACGTACCAAACGCCCATATAAAGATATATAACTAAATTATTTTAACTTACCAACCAAACACGCCCTTACATCTTAGCTTACAGATATGTGAACAAATAGAAGTAGATGTTAACTATAATCACTTATAATTTGGTGATTAAGATATACTCCCCTTCATCGATAAATAATTTGTATATTTGAGTTCGGCACGAGTTTCAACAAATAAATTGAATGTGTTGTGGGTGAAATAAAAATCATGCACTATTTATCAATTAAACACATACATACAAGGGAAAGAAAAGTTAGTGTTTAATTAGTAAATGTATTAAATATGTTATGAGTGGAATAAGAGTCCACGTGATTTATAGTTAAACATGTTACGTGGTAATTATAAAGTTAGTAGTGAGTCAAATAATATATTTATAATTATTAAAAATAGAAGTGTGCATATTTTTCATGAACGAAGTAATATGTAGAAATATGCAAGTTTTTCGTTGACGAATGGAATAATAAACAGTATAGTCTAATTTTAAAGTATTTTCAAATCATTTATATAATATATAAAAGAAGATATAGTAAATTTAGATTATTTCATATATTTTTAAAAATTTTAGAGATTGTGTTTGTAGTTGATGTGTCAATAGCACGTAATGGTGCATAAGCACATAATTGCTATAATTGTTATTTTTTAATAATATTTATAATTCTACTATTATTATTGAATAACTATTAAATTATACCCTCATCAATAAATAATAGTAAAAAATGATAATTAATAAACTCTTATCGGATATTTATTATTTATCTAACATAAATGGGAGACATGTTAACAATGCTTGTTGAAAGACGAGAGCAGAGCTACAAGAATAGGCGTAGCGTCCGAAAGAGAAAGAACAAAACAGCTTTTTGCATTCCTTGCGATGAACAAAAACATCGTGCAGATAGATAATCATTTTTGTTTAATTAAAAAAATTTTAATGTAATTTCTTACCCGCATAAATAAGGAGTAAAAAAAATGGACATAATTCATAGTGGAAAAATATATTACATTAGATAAATGAATATATCTTAATTTAGATATTATTATTAAAAATAGACCTATTATATATATATATATATATATATATATTACGGTTATAATAAAAATAGAAAATTACTTTTAAAGACCTAAATTATCCTTAAATTATTTATCATATGATATTAGTGTTCGATAGTAAATAAATTAGAGTGTGATAGTAAATAAATTATTTCTCATTATGTATTTATTTTATTACCACCAAAACGTACCGAACGAACTCTACAAAAATAAATTTATATTCAATTAAAAAAACTATCTAAAACCAATAATTGAGGATCAATTTGTAAACGATATTTTATTTTCTAATGCAACTAAAATAATATTTTCGGCATTAGGGGATATAATGTGATAAATGAATTCCATGAAATCTTGTTGGATTGAATTTATTAAATTAACACACTAATCAAAATGAACGAGAAGTTCAATATATTTTTGACTTTCCGAAGGAGTGATTAAATCTTTTATTATAATTATAAATGCACCATTAAAAATCGAAAAATATTTGAATAAGATTAGCTCATCTATACCGTAAGCATAATGCCACAAGCGTGAGATATGTATTGATGCTACATATCATAATCCACGAAATACAAATTTAATAAATCACGACACTCCAAAAACCTCCTAAAGAGGATTGTACTGAAGAAGAGAATCATTGTACATTTACACATGCAATGAATAATCACAATACTGTTATTACGTAACGATGGATGTCACAGATCCAAACATCTTGAAAAATGAAATATATCTGCTTGACATTTATATTGAAGTTGACCTTTAACTTTGTTAGTATGATCAGAGTATGATATATATATCATAGTTGTCGACAACAAATTTGCCTAAAAAAATTACTTATGAATTGATTATTTGGATCATAAAGATAAAGTTGTTAGAATAGTTTCAGAAGCACTAAATAAAGTAAAAATAATAATTGAGGCGGAGTTAACTCCATAAACAAAAGAAAGCGTATGTAGTACATGCACCGAATACGTGGTCCCACTAGGATTTGGAAGATTATAATCTCCAAGGGAAACAAATATTTTGAAATAAGTTTAAAAATTATACATGATTATATACATTATGCTTTGAAGACTACTTTGTTGTGCTCCCCCTGTCCCGCTAAATGTGATCATGTTTTCTTATTGGATCGCCCCACTAAAAGTGACCACTTTTCCAAAAAGGAAAAAAAAACCTTTAAAACACACAACTCCTACATTTTTAAAACACAACAATTTACTTTCTTAAACTCCTTGTCGGACTCTTTGTGGTCGCATTTAGCTGGACGAAGGGAGTACTATTTTTTCCTTACTGTGTTTTTTCCATTGGATTTTCTTGGTAATTTTTTTAATGAGACAACAAATAATACATGTATATATGCGTATGTCATATACTCTTTTTCTAACTGTTTTTCTCTTATAAGATTTTCTAGTGAGGTTTTTAATGGTTTATGTATATCATGCAGTAATGTAATGTTCATGTGAGAGTGTTATAAATAATATTATTATATGGACATTACTATCAAGATATTTGTGTATTATCATATTTGATACTCCTTCCGTCCCAACTAGCTTGAGGCGTTTCATATTCAAATGGGTGGAGTATTTTAATGAAACGCCTCAAGCTAGTTGGGACGGAGAGAGTATTATATATATCATGTAAAGGAAACAAATGATATATATATGAAGAATAAAATTTTAGGGTTTTTCTTCATATAAGTTCTCTTTATCTTTTCTGCACTACCCATATCCTTATTGTTCTGCACATATTATTCGTAAAATCGAACAAACTAATATTACAATACAATTTAATATATTGCGTTATAAAAACATTTGTTATTGAGGGGACATGATCCGGTATCTATTTTTGTATCACACACTTATGTTTCACAACTAAATTTATCATTTTAATTAATATTTAAAAAAAATTATTTTAATGTAATGAATCATAATTAACAATTTTTTAACTAAATTATTTTTTAAATTATATACCATATTTTTAAATTTATGAATCTTAAAATAAATAAAAGTGATATTAAACGTTAAAAATGATTATATATCAGATATATTTGAATGAGGTGAACCATAATACTAAATAGGAATACAAAATTCAACTAAAATAAATTAAAATTTAATCGAAGAACACACATCAATTTCAGATGCTTAAGCGCATGCAGTCCCTAGTCCCTAAGCTACATATATATCATCTCAGTCTTAATTTAAAATAAAATAAAACTTATCTTAAAATTAATAAATTATAAATTCATAATTTTAAAAAAATGAATATATTAAAATGGAATAGAAATATTAGTTTGCTTATAGAGTATTTGTGTATTTAACTTAAATGTAAAGAGTTTCCGGTAAAGTAAGTGTGATATTAACGGCTCTAAAAATGAATTGAGGCCTAAGGTAAGGTAAGGCTTATCTAATATCTCTTCTAAAAATATCTGTTCCCACAAAAGATTATCGGACAAAATATGTCGAAGAAAAGAAAAGCAAACAGCGGTAACCGATAAACTGTAACTTACCTCCTCCAATGAACACTCTCCTCCTCCCTCCGCCACCGCTCCATCTCCGCCACCTCCCCCTCCACTTCCCTCCCCTTCCCTCCCTCCTCTGCCACC